>JASDQU011441515.1:7562-17721 GCA_032191745.1 Picea mariana
TTTAAATGGAAAATGATAACTTAAAAATAAAATAAATGAAATAAATAATTAAAAAATAAAACCTTTATCCAACTTATTAAAATATTCCTACACTAAAAGCTTCCCATTATTAAAAAATATAAAATATTTCAAACATAATTTTTAGTGAATAAATATTAAAAAAACTTAAATCAAAATTTCCCAAAAATGATATAACAAAATGAGGAAAAGTCCTCACGTCCCAATGAATTGTATTTGAAAAAATCCACATTTATGACGTTGTATTTGAAAAAATCCACATTTAGGAAAACCAAATTATTAAAATATTCTTATATTAGAATCTTTCCCTTAAAAATGATATAAGAAAATGAGGAAAATTCCTCACCTCCCAATTTATGACATTGGATTTGAAAAACAAAATGAGGAAAAGTCCTCACCTCCCAATTTATGACATTGGATTAGAAAAACTCCACATTTCACTTTAGAATTTGGGAATCCAAATTATTAAAATATTCTTATATTGGAAGCTTTTCACCACAAAGGATTTGAAAAACAAAATGAGGAAAAGTCCTCACCTCCCAATTTATGACATTGGATTTGAAAAACTCCACATTTCACTTTAGAATTTGGGAATCCAAATTATTAAAATATTGTTATATTGGTAGCTTTTCACCACAAAAGGTTATGAAATGTACAAAAGTCAAATTAAAGAATATGATTATAAATTTTAATACATAATTTTACAACAAATAGAACAAAACACTACTACATTGGACCTCGACCCCATTTTTTGGATGTGAATTTGACATGAAATCAACATTGATACATAGGCTAAAAATTCAACATCTAGTCAATGCTAGTTTGACATGGATGCCTACATTTAACATCAATTAGATACTAAACAACTAGTGTGTAATTGTTTTTTAACCCAAAAAAAAATGAATGACAGGAGAGAGTTGTAGCTGTTAGATACTTAAGAGAGAGTTAGATCTCGATCGAGTGATATAATGTTTTGTAAGTAGTATGTCAACAAATTTTCCATTCAACATTATTAGTGACAAAATGTTCTATGGTCTAAAACCTTTATAAATAAAAACATTATAACAAACACCATTAAAATACATAAAATACATAGTCCATATTTATGTATGTAGGGTAACTGCATTCATAAAAAAAAATAAAAATGAACGAATACATTTACTTTTCCTCCCTTGGTATTATGAACATAACATTTATACAAGGAACCATCATATCACTGTAATCATAGAATCTTCCTAGCCTTTTTTTTTTCAGCTGCCTTTTCAAGGATATTTACT
Source organism: Picea mariana (assembly GCA_032191745.1). NCBI lineage: Eukaryota > Viridiplantae > Streptophyta > Pinopsida > Pinales > Pinaceae > Picea > Picea mariana. Next base: position 8,858 of record JASDQU011441515.1, read on the forward strand.
ATGATAATCATATATATATATATGAATATTTGGGAAGAGTAACGCGGGATTGGGCATAGGTCGTTAATTTATCAAGTGTCTAGAATGGATGAGAGTCAAATATGCATGTTTTGGATAGGTTTATAACACCAAGTACACTTGAACACAAGGAATCTCATGATTTATCAAGAGTTATTGATAAACATTGAAAACATTTTAAAGTATTTGGAATGAAATAGAGACCCTAGGCATCATAATGATAACTCTTAAAAAACAATATTAAAATTTATAAGTTAAACTTTTTATTTTATAAAATCATTAATAATAGTAAGTCTTTTGTCATCTTTTAGATTCTCTTTAATACATTGTCTTCTTGGTATTGATGAGGTACGGAAATGATTCCACCCCTTATCAAATTTGAGTTGCATTTATGTTCTAGTTGGATTTTGGGGGTCACCTCCTCCTATCCAAGCCATCCATGTGATTCATCTGACAAGTTTTTTTATATACTTTGCATTCATGTTTATTTAAATTCTCATCCATTTTTAATTCTTTTTACTAGTCATAATTTGAATATATTTATCACCTTTCTTGGGTTGTCATTATTCAAATTCCTACAATGTACTTGCTTCCTATCTATCTAAGAAACAAAGTTATGTCATATTTAAATAGAAAAGGAAACAATGATGATCGACAATAATAGTTGAAAAATGTATACCTACTAGTAGGCCATCTAGTTCTAATTAGATAACAAGGACTTAGCTTGGTGTCCTGTTGGATTCTAGTAAATAATCATGCTCATCTATCATAGTAGGAAGACCCCAATTACACTTGAGACATAGGCCAATCCTGGCAAGTTAGGAAACCTTATCAAGTACCTAACACTTGGGAAACATGTTCATGCTAGATTTATATAATAGTAGCCTAATTTTTTTATACCCATGTTGACAAACTTATCTTTATCACTAGGCCCTCTAAGTCCTCCACAAGCACAATGATGCATATGAAAATCCTTTAACACCCCTTGTGTTTGTCTTTGTTATTTATAGTTTTGGTTATTGGGCATGACTAATAGAAGATGATGTTTTGGACTCATTGTACCCTTGTGCATTTCTTCTATTGATCCGGATTGGGTCATTATATTATTTGTTATCTATCTCACTACTTTTTGGGTGGAAAAATTGGAGGAATCAACTTGCAGGGCTGTTTTGACCGCTGGTCCAAATTTGGAAATTTGGGTCCAAAAAACAGTCAGAAATATTCCGTAGCCATTTTGAGTTATCAAACGACCTTTTTTGGTCCAAACCTTACTATGAAGGAATATTATAAATTCTACATGTCGAAACCTTTCCAACGGTGGAGATTGTTCGTTAATCGAAGTTCGTATGAGAAAGTTATGCCTCCCGCAAGTTGACCTACCATATTGATCACCATGGTGTGAGTGGATGATACGTCAACCTCCATTACTTAGACATGTGGGGCTAGCCACATAGTGGATTTTCTAAGAACATTCTGGAAGGTCCAAAACCTTATCACAATTGAAGGTTGAGGAAGTCAAAAACCTATCCCTAGATGTCTATCGGGCTATGCTAAATACCAGGCCACTAAGAGGAGAAGGGGTTCCATTCTTTTGCATTGTATCTTGTTCTATAGTTGAGAAAAACATCCAAGGGTGGTATTCTGTGGGAATAACAAAGGAGGATGTTGACGCCCAAAAGCGCAACATAGGGTACCTGGTTGCAAATGATTGCAAACGCCTTATTATTTAACTATATTTAATAATTAATAATAGGTGGGACCCCTTGTGTCACTTGTGTGACTATGACGAAGAGACAACACTTATTCTTTACATGCTTATGAGTTGGTTGAGATGAACCCTATAGTTTATTTTCGTTTAAAATATATGTCGAAATGATTAATCAAATATGATGTTATGGGCGTTATGATTTACAAGGGAATGGTGTTGTTTTTATATAACACTCACAAGTTTTATTATGTTACATTTATTTTGAGAAATGACTTAAACTACATGCTTAAGTTATGTGTGTGATGTGGTGACTTCATGCTATAAGGGTACATGCATTGTTTGAATTGGAAGTAAGGTTGGAACATGGTATCCTAGAAAGTATTTGAGATATGTCACATTGGAGTCTTTTAAACAAGTGTTGCGCACATTGGTTTAATTGTAAGTTTGATTGTGATTTGGTATCCCTAGAAAAGTATTGTTATATGTCAAATGGGAATCATGGCAAGGGTTGGCGCATTTGCAAAATTGGAACATTGACAAACTATGGTATAGTCGGCCTGCATTAAGTTGATTTGAATGTTAATGGTTGATGAGTTGAATAGTGGGCCTGCTCATAGTGGCCATGAATGAAAACATGAATGTAGAAGTGACGTGTTGTAAATGTATGTCACTCTAACTCACCTCGATCCCGCCACCCTAGTCTTTTTGCATTTTCTCTTGTTGGTTGTTGCTGCTCCATTTTGTTCGGCCGTGGATGAGGTATACACATTTGGTGGTTTCTCCTTAGCAATTTTTGCATAGGTATGGGTTTCTTGCTGCTCCATCCATGGATATTTCGCTTTTCTCTTGAATCAAGTCAACAATTGGCTCTTGAGTTTGCTCATTGTTTGTGCATTTTCAAAGTTATAATGTATGGAGGTTTTTGACTGTGTATGGATTGGTGGTTAACTGTTGGTCTATGTGGCATTGTTTTTGAACCATGCACATTTGAAAGTTGCATGAATGTTCTTATTGTATACAATATTCATGCTCTACTTGTGGTAAAGAATACAGTTGGGGACTCTCAGGCTTGCCTTACCATTGGTTTCTTTTTTTGGGTTTCTTCCCCAAGAGTATCACTGCTCCTTACCTGTGGGTTATATGAACACTCTGCATGTTATTTAAGTTTTTAATCTTTGTACCCATCGTGCTCGTGTCCTTATAACAACTCTGTGAATATAAATATGAAGTTTTGTTGAAGTTTTAAGCTTCTTGTGCTCCTTTCGGCTAAACCCTCAATTCAATTAGATCGCCCCCCTCACCGCAATACTATTCACTGTTATGTATGAAACCCTGTGTATTGGAAATTATTGTGGAGATGTCCAACCTAGAATTTGATAAAGGAACTATTCATGTTCATTTGTGGTCATGGGTTTAGTTGATTATTTGCTGTGAAAAAGTACGAAGAATGTTAACCCTACTCATTTGTCTGATAATACAGTCTGTCCTGTGGAGATATTGGGGTGATGACAACATTGCAAAACATTTTTTAAGGGATATGACCTACTGTGTGTTCGATTTTGTATGAAAGGAATACCCCTGTGGGTAAATTATATATGCGTTGAATAAGTTTTGTGATCCAGAATGAAAAGGATTTTACGAGCATTGTTAATTGAAGTTTCGATTTTGAATTATGTTATATGAAGGGTTCCCTTTTGTGGCCACTTTGTGGAACCCTGTAGTGATTTTAATGTACTGGTGTTGATATCGAGAACCACATTCTGTCCATTCGTCGACCGTTGGTTGTGTTTATTTTGATGATTGTTATGATGTTTCTCACTCCTCGGCCCTGTTGCACACAAGCTATGTTACTATTGTTGAATTTTTATTGAGCAAAGGATTATCAAATGATTCATGTGCAATACAAAGTCTAGATGAAAATGAACAACCTGGAAGTGAAATATCAGTTCTGGAATTTTGGAAATAGAGTGTTGAATTTCAATTTTGAAACAGTGAAAAATTTAAATTTTGATGTTGAAAATGGAATTGTTGATACATGATAAAACAATATCCATGGGAGTCCCTTCCATTATACCATTTTATGCAAAATACACTCCCCTCATTATCCCAATTACATTTTTTAGTCCTTGTTCTGTTGTTACTCACTTTTTTTTAAAAGGGAAAAGTCTCTTAGGAAATGAAAGAAATGATTGATGATTGATATTTTGGGAGCTAGTTGTATACACAACTGATTGTTTTATTAATTGCTTGAACAATATTCATGAATCTTTCCCTTCCATTATATCATTTTACGCTAATTACAAGCCCTCCATACTCCCAATGACCTATCAATTCCCTGTTCGTGTGGCAATTAGTAAATGTTTTTTTTTTTTTTATTTTATTTTTTATGGATGGATTGCATGTGCCATGTAGTAAATAATAGAGCCAACTCTTGATTTATTTAAGTAGAGTTTCATGTATGGGTTATTAAGAATTTTTCATGACCGGTTAAAATATTTCTAGAGGATGAGTTTTTTCAACAGGGGTAGTATTGGCCGAGATAATAGAGGTAGAGGTAAATGGCAGCGAGGCCATAAAAGGCCTCAATTTTCTATTCACTGTGATGTTGATCCATAAGATTTAAACCAGTTGTTTCAAGACAATTTTTTCAATTTGGTTGGCCATGGTATATTTCATCCTCGACCTAACAGACCCCCTTTTCAACCTCCTCAAAATTTTCCTGGGATACCTGTTCCTCCACATGTGTCAATGAAGCCTGAAGTCCCCGCTAATGACGGTTGGAAATAAATTGTTCACCAGCCTATCTCTCACCACTGAGGTTGGCCAACTGTGTCATTACCTTTATCACCACCAGTTAATTCCATTGTTCAAATTGCTCCTGCTGTTTTGCCAGTACAATCCTCACACGCCAGCAAAAGATTAAAAACTGATATCCCACAACCTGTGCAAGAAAAAGGAAAAGAAGCGACCTCCCCCTCTAGTCCATCCACATAATCATCTAAGTACGTGTCTTCACGTCTCTACCTGAGAGATGATTGCTCCCATGTGATCAACATGATACAACCCCAAGGGTCTAACCAACCAAGGGCTACTCAAGAAAATTCAGTTGGAGACAACAGTGAGAAGAGGAAATATGCCTCGCAAAGCAACAAATATGGGTTTTAAATTTTTTTATGATTTTCACTGATGAAGACAATATTTAATAATTTTCAATTTTTTTGGGACAACGGGCTTTATTTAGGATATTTTTGTGAATAAAATGGATTTATTGTTTTTTTTTGGATATGTCCTTAGATTTTGTGATGCAAGAGCATCTCTCCATGTCAGCCAACCAGCCACGTCAGCGGTTTCAAATCGCATGCTGAAGAGAGGCGCAACCCTCGTTTTCAATTTTAAAATTGAATGTAATTAATTGATTGTAGGCTGTTGACCCGTGAGGCCGTGCTTTGCACATGCGTAGAAGTAGGTAGGCCTTTAATGTTGAAGGCTGAGATCTAGATCCGATTTGTGGACTAGACAACCCATTCAATGTAATTGAATAGGGTAGGTGAGTTTGAAGGGAAGAGCTCTAAGAGCCCCCTCATGTAAAAGATCAATTTCGATCTCATTTCATAAGAAGAAGAATTGAGTATGCACAAGAGAGAGTGAGTGTGCAAGAGAAGGAGCCGAGACTTTGTCACAGTCCATGCTCAGGAACACCTTGTAAAAACAGGCATTTGCCATTTAATACAAATAACAGTTTTTCCTGCATATTTCCTGTGTTGAATGAATGTCTGTGTGTGTTCTATTTATGCTATGAATGTATGCTGTAGGTTTTCAGTTGTAGGAGTTGTTTTGATTTTCAGGCTTGAGAGGTTCTTTGTGATTTCATGCCAGGAGGGTGTGACAGAAAGCTACGGGTTCTGAATACTGCAGAGAAGCACTTCTGAACTCTGCGGATTCAGACAAAGATGTGCCAAGTGGGCACAAGAGCTGAAATCATCAACTCGAGGAAGACCTGTGAGGTTGCTGAACACCTCAGGAGGCAAGGCTGTGTATGAGAGACACAGTTGCAGACAGAAGCTCTGAGGAGTTTTGTAAAGCTCTGCCAAGTGGGCATTGAGCTAGTGCAAGGAGTGCACAGGAGAAGAACTCTGCTGTGAGTTCAAAAGAAGACATAAGCTTTGAGGATTTCTGTACAAATCTTCCAGGAGGGCATTGAGTCAGTGTGCAGATAGGCACAGAGAGAGAACTCTTTGAGTTCAGAGATTTGAAGAAGAATCCACTGAAGGATCTTCGTAGGGTTGCTGAACACCCTGAAACACTCACCAAGAGGTTGCTTGAGAAGATTGAGTGCCAGGAGGGCATCCAAATTCTCCATTTGAGGGAGAAGGAAAAAGGACTGAGTTACTTAAGGTCTGAGTCTCAGAGAAGCTAAGAAGGAGTAGCACTTTGTGTGTGAAGACTCTGCAAGAGCGCAGAAGTCAGAATCCTTCAAGGATTCGGGAGTAAGCTCAGGAGGAGTATCATTTTCATACACGCAAGCAAGGATTCCAGTCGTGGAGCTTGCAGAGGAAAGAAGAAAAAGGTCGAGGCCTTAGACATTTGAAATTCTTCCAAGTGTTGGAAGAAAAGCGTCGAATCTCGGGAGGAGCAACAGCTGCCATCGGATTAAGCCGAAGAGATCTGGACTGTTGAAGATTTTACATCCAGGGAGCAGCAGGAGGAACGAAAGAGCCAAAGAGATTCTGAGTCATTGGATCTCGCTCAGAATAGCCGTCAGTCGTCAGATCTGTTGAGAGGAGCTCAAGGTTTAAACCCTCGTAAGTAGAGCAAAAGTCATGAAGGAGTATCATATTGAGAATTTGACGTTTGGGAGTTCGGGAGTCCGGAGGACGAGAGTCTAGGCCCTCGACATCAGAAATCATGAAAGGGTGAATTAGATCTGAGCCGTCCATCTGCGGGAGGACGCGTGTCATGGAATTGTCCATTTCGGAGATTCGGGCACCAGGACTCACAGAGGTGAGCATCTTGACTTCGCGAGTAGCAAAGTCCCGAAGAAATTTGAGCCATCCATTGGAAAGAGGACACGTGTCACAAGATCACCCATATCGAGGATTTGGACATCGAAGGTCAGAGAAGGAAGTCCTTCCACTTTGCGAGTGGTGAAGTCACGAAGAGATCAGGACCGTCCATCTGAGAAGGATAGGTGGCAGAGATTGAGGGATCTCGTGAACTCGAAAGTTCGCAACGTGAGAGCCCAAGAGTTGGGTGCTCCAAGCTACGAAATCATGAGGAGCAAGGACAACCATTGGATCCAGGTCGAGGGAGGACCGTTGGATCAGAGCCTCATTGTGCGTATCGCGCATTCGGAGGTTCGGAGGTTGAAAATATCTCGTCTCGACTGTAGAAGTTGCGAAGTGCCGAGAGCCGAGGCACGAAGGAGACACGAGGTAGAGCCACAAAGTGGGGCTCGTGTGATAGACAGGTGGACATGCACCACAGGGGGAAAGGAGCCAATGCTTCTTGCGTCTCAGAGATTCGTGGGATAAGAGCATGAGAGCTCAACCCTTCGACTTGCGAAGTCGCGAGTAGTGATAATGCGAGAGGGAAAGTTAATGTCACTTCTCGGGGGTTCGTGAAGGGAAGGTGCCAAGGTTGTATGCTGAAACTCATGAAGGGGTGAGTAGCGAGAGGCGCTAGCATTAAGCCTAGCCGGTGGTCACGCGCAGAGGGCGCTGACAGAGAAGGAGCTATACCCATTTTGCGATTTCGGTTATCGTGAAATTGGGAAGGAAGAGTCGGGAGCTTCGAATCACGAACTCGTGAGATCATGAGATTTCGACAAGAGACTTTGGGTTAGGCCCTTGTTCATAGCGCTGTGGTCTCACGAAGAAGGTGGAGCTTGCACCTAGTGCTGTTCGCATAGGGGAGCTTCCGAAAAGGACCTGTGGATCGATTGGAAGGAGATTCCAGTAGGGAATTGAAAGAGCCGATCCGGATCAAAGGAGATAAAGAAGGATCTTGTGAGTGAATGTCGACCTGAGGGTCGATATAGGTCTGCATCAGTTTGGTATCAGAGCTCGGATTCTGTTTGTATATTTTAGAGAGGAGGAGCAAGAAGGAGACAGAGTGCTAAAACTTTGTAAGGATTGTTTGCAGGTAGGCAACAGTCCATAGACAGTCAGGAGGACTGTAGGAAGAGGCTGGAGACACTCAGGATCAAGGTGACAACAACAGATTTGCCAGCAAGGTAGACAAGAACAACAATATGGATACTAAAGGCCGTAGATATGCTGGAAAAAAAAACCCAGAGCTGATGAGAAAAGAAAAAATAGATGAAGAGCTCGCTGATATAAGGGCGGAGATAGAAAAGCTTGCATTGCGGATGCAGCATAATGCCAGGTTGAGATGGATATACGAATGGCCCATGGGGACAAAAGAAAAATGGCCAGTCAAGGATTTGATGGCTAGAAGAAAACGTAGGTTGTTAAGAAGGTGGTTGAGGCATGCTGAAAACCTCAACAGACCAGAAGAAGAAAGGGTTCAGATATGTGAAACAGAGACTGGGAGAAATATCAGTGATGCTGAGGAAGAATTGGGATCAACTGAAGATCTCAAGGACTGCCAGGAGGGCAGCCCAGAAATTCCCAATTGCCAGGTGGGCAAAGAGTTGAGATCGTTGCAGGATCTCATAGACTATCATGAGGACAGCCAAGGAATTTCACATTGCGAGGTGGGCAATGGATCGAGATCACTGCGGGATCTCATAGACTGCCAGGAGGGCAGGTGAGAGTTTCCAATTTGCCAGGTGGGAAAGGGAACAAAGATGGGATCAGTTGATTCCATAGACTGCCAGGAGGGCAGCAGGGAAATCCCATATTTCCAGGTGGGCAAGGATGAGTAGATGAGACTATCTGAGGGTCTCATAAACTCAGAAGTGAGTTTGGATCAGCAGATGCAGTTGACAGAAGAGGAGGATCTGAGGAGCCTTCTAATGATTGGGGGAATTGGGATATTCCTACCATTTGCCCAAGAGGAGGCAAAAATATGCAATGCAGATGTTGAGGCAACAACAACAGAAGAAGGACAACCAGTTGAGACTATTAGAGAAGAATTGGAGAAGATATTTGAGACTGCCCAAGCAGAAGAAGAAGAT
>JASDQU011441516.1:0-11574 GCA_032191745.1 Picea mariana
ATTGTTATTTCATTTTGATTATGGATTATACATGGTGATGATGTTGTGTTATGACTTATTATTATTATTTTATGTATATATATTGGCAAATACTATTGATGCATTTTCCTGAGTTTGCAGGACACATGAAAAGTTATTGATATTGATGGCATCAATGGACTTCCTTGGACTCTGGATTGAGTCAGAGAGTGAATTTTATTTTGATTGAGTATTTCATTTACACACTTGTGACATATGATTGATTCCAAAATTATTTATGTATATGGATTATTGACATGGGTTTTATCAATGGATGTAGGATTGACGCTTCTTTCTAATCTGACTCACATAAGAAGTAGAGGGGCCATGCATAGAAATTAGACATTGAGGGAGAGGTGTGGCAGTGTTCCTGTCACAACCTACTAGAACTCCCACTGTGGTTTGGATGGTAGGTTAATGATTACCTAGTTTAAGAGATCCACGATGCCGTGAGGGTGGAAAAATACAATCTCTCATGAATATTTCTAAGGAGCACACAATATGGAAGATTCCTTATACCTTAGAATCCCTTAGTCTCTCACAAGGTCGACGGAGTGGAGTGTTGACTTCAAGGGTCGAAAAAAATTCCAAAACTAGTCAAAGATGAGTGGTACCCTTGTAGCACAGAGGTTCATCTTGAAGGGCACGTTGCGTAATTTAAAAGCTTGAGTCATTAAATCTAGGTGGCATAGAAAACATTTAAATGATTAGACCTTGTTGGATTAAAATAATTAATTAAACAGTGAATTTATTAATTACGAAGCCCATTAAAAGTCTAAACCTAAGTATAAAACTAAGTCTAATTCTAAATTTAATTAAGGGACTAAATTAATTATGGCATAAGTTAAAATATTGGAGAATAATAAAACTCTAGGAAAAAGGGGAATAAAATCTAAAGATTGGATAAATTGCATATGTGTGCATGAAAATAATAAAAAGGGATTTTTAAAATAGAAAGAAATAAAATATGAGAGAATAGGTGTACACATAATATAGTATCTAGAGTCAAGCTACCACTAGTCTAACTACAAGAAGACTCATATTCCAACTCTAACTAAGATCTAGTTAGGAGACAGTCATTAAATGAGAATTTGGGGAACAAAGGGACAACTAAGAGAGAAAATAGGAACCCATTGGGGAATGTGAGGGAAATTGGATTTTAAATAAAATAAAAATGGTAATTACTTGTTGAAATTTGGGAGAGTGTGACAAGTGTATGGATGAATAATCATAATCAATTTAATCTAAAAAGATAATTATTTTTTCATGAGGACATGTGTCAGTGAGAAAATTTCTATAAAACAAATGGTGAAGAAGAAAAATGGATCTCAATTATTCTTGGTAAGGTTATGCTGCCAAAATCAATGTGGACTGTGTTTTACTTGTGAAAGTTGGGATACCAAGCTTGAAGAAAGTGTGGAAGATCGCCCTTGTGAGGAAAGCTTGGAGATATTTTTAGTTTCTTGTATTTGGCCCCTTTGCAACTCAGGGTTATAAGGGGGAAGAAGAGTACCCCTAACATTGGTGGGAGGTACCGGTGAAGTCTTGGATTAGTAGGAGAAAGCAAGGAGGGTGTGTGCAAGTTAACAAGTTGAAGACTTATTCATCAACGTCATTACACTGGTTACACTATTTACTTGAAATTTAATTTGATAATGGATTTTTTTAATGTAGATTGAGAATGCCAAGAGCATTGTGAATTGAAATGTAATTTCTGAATATTTTATATAAATTGATCTATGTAAATAATTTTTTATTATTTGGACTGTTGACAATAATACAATTATGCATGGACACATGTTAGATTGAGACATAATGATTCTAGATTTGTATTTAAATTATTCTATCTATGGTATTGTTATTGTAGTCATATTATTATCCAGAAATGAAATACTGGTATTATTTAACAACCTGATAATTGATTTTACCTATCACAATTGATTTCTGTTGATGAGAAAAACCCACTCGACTTAAACTGATTTACATGGTTTTATTTTTCCTTTTTCCTTTCTTTTAAATGGGATTTTGTTTTGGCTTCTACTCCAATAGAATATCCTTTCCATACCCTTGGATGTTCGATATCCTTAACCCCATAGGAAAACAATACCTAGAACCTCGACCTGATATATGTGAGTCTTTTGGTGCCCTACTGATGTTAAGTTAGATTTTTTGACACAATGTTTTGGGTTTTGGAGAATTGTAGCTCCTACGGTTGCTTTTGCAAGGGTGTGACAATTGAGTGTTAAGCATAAGTGTCACATATAAAGTGCAAGAGATTTAATTCCTAAAATTTTGGAAGACAGTCATACATTTCCAAGAAGACTAGTTCTCCCAGTACCTTTAGCGAATCACAGTTTCATTTCACCTCCATCTTTAAAGAGGAAGAGGGATTTTTTTTTTAATCTTTACACTTCATTTTCCACAACTAATTGACTACTTTGCTCATAGATTAAGGAGCCAGTTGGGGTTCTGCAAGGCTAAGATTAAGTGTTTCACTCCCTTGTTCTATAGATCTTTGTTCATATAATTATTTTGAGTGGGGATTATTTTCTCTAAGTTTGGATCTTGATAAAAAAATTCCATCTATATAAAAATTTTGAGCAGAGAACTTTCCACCATGACTGAGACACAGCACTATTTGTAATGCGCTCTACATGTGGAGCCTGTGTGCTATTTCTTTTTGAGTTTTGGATTATTTCTCTTTTGATCCTTGTTGAAATGAAGTACAAGAGTTGACCATACACTAAGAGCTATGGGTATGTTTCAGGTGTTCCATTCCATCTCTGTAGGAACCATGACCTGGACTTCGCTTCCCTACTTAAAATCAATTCAATGTTTCCCTCCTCTCTTTTAACCTCTTAACGACACTAGTTCTTCAATCATATTAGTCAATGACTTATATTTTTACTGAATAATTATGTAATTATAATTCTTGGCCAGGTGTTAATGGATATACAACAAAAGTATAATTACATAAGTAATTAGCTAAAGGATTTGAATATAACTATAGTTATGGATTTTATATCCATTTAACCACTTGATCGATGAATAATTATTGATGTTCCATTGACAATTATCGATCTATCTACTAATTAGACACAATGCTTATTTGCATGATATCTCTCATTAGTGAGTCAACAGATGTTGATACCTCTTGATTTATTTAGGTAGATTATTGCTTCATTCTTGAAGAATTTACTGCGAAGATTGGGCACGATAATATCTTTGTTATTCCTTAAATTTAGAATGAGGTTACTCCCTATGCGCTCAATATCCATTAAACCAATTAAATCACAAGAACATGACATATATATTTATATGTAATACTTTGTATATAAACAATAAAAGCAATGATTTAGCGACTTGCATTGATTTCCATCAAGAGTTATTGTACAAGCATTATAACCTTTCCGTCTCTATTTTAATATACTATTACAGGGGTGCTTAAATTTATATTAATGTTTGATGTTAACCCCTAATAATGATTTATATCATTAACCATTTTAACAACTGATATTATTGATATCTATCAATAATTTATACATAAGTATGAATAATCTCTAAGGCTTATGTTATCGACGATAACTTGACTAATTTATCGATCTTATAGTTGTTTTATTGAAGTAAAAGGATTAATGATAATTTGTATAACTAATGGATGGAGTGAAACTTGTGTGTATGTTAGTAATAATTAATGCGCAATGGTGCAACCTTAAATAAGATAAAAGATGGCTATTGGCGATCCTTATTAATCCACTAGACAAATTTGGATTTGTCCTTAATCAAGAACTGGGATTTTTGTAAGATAGTAAGATGTTACCTACCCTTGTCACTATGAGATTGAACTCTTGATAAATGGGTGTTAGACATAATAGTGGATTAGTTGTTTTTGGTATTGATTATTTGGGAACAACTCACTTGTGGTTATTGATTTCGATATAGTCCTATGTATTTATCAAGTAAGATTGAGTTGATTTGTTTTATTTACATTGGCTGATCAATAAGGTGGGTGGTTACCTTCTCTATATATTAATGGTGGATTTTTAAAACAAGATATATTGTAATTATTTAAAGTCGATGCTCATTATGTTGTTATTAGTGTATTTATTAACATTTTATTCATAATATTCAATTTAAATTATGCTAGTCAATTGGAGTAAACGTATAAATTCTCTTCAGCTTATAAAAGGGTTGCATAGTCGCACAACTTAAGAAAGTAGAAACATTGGTAATACTATACACTGTAAGGTTGAATTAGAACTTAGTTAGATCATTTTTAGTATTGTTTAAGGAATATTAGATGTTGTTAACAATAGATATAATATTATTTAAATTGTTGGGAGTTGAATATGTGGAGCTAAGAATTTTTTTATAAAAGTAAATAAATACATAAGAAAAATAAATATTAATGTTCATACTTCTTATCTCTGTGCTTTTTAGTTGATTATGGATTGGTCTCTACAAAATGAAATTTCTTGTTATGGTTCACGATATATATTATAATATCTTAATGCTCAATTCACATGAATGATGCTTAAATGATTGATAATCATAGTAGATTATACTCTGTGTTTTTATAGTTTATGATGGGAATTATTGTCGAGTTAGTCACAAAATTCATAATATAATTGTGGTTAAGGGAACTAGACATATTCTTGTTCTTTAGAATAGTTGCTAGTCCCGAGATCTTAAATGGTCAAAATAAATTAGATGAATCATGGACTTGAGCATTGATTATGTGTCTTGGAGGTCCTAACCTTGCATGATAAGTTGGGCGGGTAGATATATGTTGTTATATTAATGTTTTATGGTCGATATTGAATAATAGCTATGTTGTATTCATACTTTTTTGTATGGTGAGTTGATGAGATTGAAAGTGAAATTTGATGTATGTTGTTGTCACATATAACTTGTCCTAACAGTTGTTTCAAAAAAAAAATTACCTCTACTATACTCACTTATTTGGTATCGTAACAGAGGGGATGTAACATTAATTCCATTGGGGGGGACCTAAGAAAGGGTACATTGACCATTCTTCAATATTGTATATTTTTCATCAATGGGGATCCTGGGGAAGGGGTAGTTGACCCTTCCTCTATATTAGTATTCTCTTCGATGGGGATATTTAAAAGTGTCAAGAAACCCTTGTTCAATCCTAGTATTATTGTCAATGGGATCTTAAAGAATGGTTAGTTACAATTATTCAATCTTAGTATGCTTGTTGAGGAGAAGCCTAGGAAAGGGTTAGCTAGTATTTATTCAATATTGTAGGTTTCTCATTGAGACTAATATTGAGGAATGGTTTATTTATCCTTCTTCAAACCCATAAGTTTATTGTCTAGGGAAATACAAAGGAAGAGTTGGAATACCCTTCTTATAGAATAATTTTTTTTTTTAGGGGATCTTGAAGAAGGGTTACCTAACCCTTCTTCTAGATTTATACTCTTGGAGAGAAAATGCCTAAATAAAATTTGACCAACCCTTCTCCAAATATAGTATTTTTATTTAGGGGGATATTGAGAAAGGGTTTTTTGACCTTTATTAGAGATTGAAGGTTTCTTCTTGAAGAAAATAAAAAGGAAGTATTGCTAACAATTCTTCTAGATTAATACTCACATCTACGGAGAGAATGGAGAAGGGTTAACAATTGAAGAAGATATATTTGATCCTTATTCAATATTAGAAGTATTTTCTAGCGAGAGGTTAGGATTGGGTAATTCGACTCTTATTCTATCCCATAGGTTTCTTGTCAAGGAGTATCTAGTGGTGATGTAGAGGAAGGTTTGGCTCACCCTTCTTCTAGATTAATATTCTCAATAATGGGGATTGTGAAGAAGGGTGGAACAAAAATTCTTCAAGGCTATTATTCTCATTTAGTAAGATATTGAAGAAGGTTCATTTGAACCTTCTTCAAGCCTATTATTCTAATCGAGGGGGAGACCAAAAAAGGGTTAGTAGACACTTTTTTGCACTCATAGGTGTAAGATAATAAACAACCACACTAAACCAACTAGGAAATATAAGAGATATATAAGCATAAAATAAATGAAAAGAACTCATCATATGCAAAAATTTTACCCTGGAAACCCTTAACTAGGAAAACCAACATTCCTTGAGCATCCTTCTCTCTTGTTGTCTTATTCATTGATTGAAAAATATGTTACATGACTCACCTTGGTATACACCTAAGACACAATCTCCATCATATTCTATTTCTTTACTCAATAACAACCCTGTAACCAATTCATTTTGCATCCACATGACCAACAACACTAACGTGAACATCAACTTAATAAAATTACAATGTGACTTATTTATAGGATTTACAACATGAAAAAACCTAAATCATGGCACCCAAAAACAATTACAGATCCATTTATATGAGTGGTTTCAATCCCATGAATTTCATGATTCTGTTACAATCAACTACCAGTTGGGTTACTAGTCCACTACCTACTCAACCTCCAGATGGTCTCCAGTTGGATGCCACTTGACCTCCTATTAGCTGAAATTTTGACGTCCCTTTGATTACTTCAAATTTTAATTCCTAGTTGATCACTTTGACATCAGATTAGCCATCGACTCAAATTAACTCATCAGTTGACTTATTACCCAGTTAATCCATCTTGACTAGCTATTCATATGAATTTTCTTTCATTACAAAGAATATAAAAACCCAAAATTATTGCACTTGATGTCTTTTTGATGATATAGGAGAACCTAAAAAAATTCATTGACCTAGGGAAACAATGCCCATTTCTTCTCTACACCAAGATAACTTCACAACACTCACAGACTTGGCCAAATAGTAATCTATGTTTTCCAAAGTGTCTACCTTATCTAGTAATACCATCTTGATTTCCACCATCTCTCTCATGATTTGGTATTATACATCAATATGCTTCATCTTAGAATGGTAAGATAGGTTCTTTGATAGGAATATTATGCTTTGATTGTTGTAATTTATGTTCATAACTCTATGCTCAAACTCAATCCCTGAACATAGTTTATGCAACCATAAAACTTCTTTTGATACATGAGTGGATTCCATTTGTTCATATTCTATTGTCAACAAGGATATGACCACCTATTTCTTGCTCATCTAGTTGATTACTCCACCAAACATATTGAGCACATATTCATTGGTTGAACTTCGTCAATCGAGACCTCCAGCCCAGTCAGTGTCAACAAACCCATGTACATATAATCCCTTGTTAGTTTCAATATTCCTTTGGTACCATATAGAATAATATTTTCTGCCACACAAATACCTAAACACTCTCTTAACTATAGTCTAGTTCTCTAGACAAGGTGTCGATATGTATCTTCTCAATACTCCCACTACATGCACAATGTCTAGTCGATTACAGACCATGACATACATTAGAATACCAACAACACTAGCATATGGAATATGTGCCATGTTCTCTATTTCTTCCTTTGTCTTTGGACACTATTCAACAGTTAGAATTTATCCCATAGGAATTGGAACCTTGTTTGATTTTCAATCTTGTATGTTGAAATGCTTCAATATTGTTTCAATATACTTCCTCTTTTTTAACCATATCTTTCTAATTAACCAATATCTCTTGATATCCATTCCCATATTTTAGTTCACTGAACCAATATCCTTGATGTTGAACTTGGAGGATAACTGCTTCTTCACCTCCTTTATTTCCTACATATCATTTATGACCAGAAGCATGTTGTCGACATACAAGGATACATATATGAATTGACTACCTTCTTCCTTAGAATATAAACAATGATCAACCTTGCTTCTCACAAATATAAAAATAAGGATGCATGTGTCAAACTTGTGTTACCACATCCTTGGTAATTTCTTTAGACCTTAAAGAGATCTCTTCAATTTGCACACCAACTCTTTCTTTCCCTTTACTACAAATCCTTCAAGCTATTTCGTATAGGTTTCTTCTTCAAGGTCCTCATGTAGGAATGTTATCTTTACATCCATTCGATCTATCTCAAGATCAAATGATGGAACCAGAGACATTAGTACTCTAATGGAAATGAATTTTTGAATAGGGGAAAAAATCTCACCGAAGTTGACTCCCTCAACTTAGGAATACCCTTTCACTACCAGTCGAGCGATGAATTTTTCAACTTGACCTACTTTGTTCAATTTTTTCTTGAACGCTCAATTTCTATTGATGATTTTGATTCCATTATATAGCTCTACAAAATCCCATGTCTCATTCTTGTGAAAGGATTCCATTTATTCAGTATCCTTATAGAGTTTTCCCCATGTCAAGTCGAATGCCTCCCTAACCAACTTGAGATCCTCGTCAATGGTAGATAAAAAAGTGTAGAATGGAAATTGGGTGGACTGTACATTTTATTTGGTTTCTTTCTCATTTATATCTCCTTAAAATTGGAGTTGACTAGTCCACCTCTTCATCTGATTCAGTCAACTAATCTGAATCATGTTCATCATTCCTCAATTGAAACACCATCTTATTTGGTTATTTCTTCATTTTAAACTCTTAAGACTTGGAAGTTAATATCAATTCCCTAAAGATCACATCTCGACTATACACTATTTTCTTATAAAATGGATACCATATATTTTGTTATTTCATTCCATGCTTGTAGCCAATGAAAATACACTTGAATTCCTTATTGTCCATATTGTTCCTCTTCTCCTTGGGAACATGCCCAAATGCATCATAGAAAAATAATATGAGATGTGAAAGTGAAGTATTCTTACCAAATCATACCTCATGTGGAGTATTGATGAAGGAGACCTATTTACCAAAAATGTTGTAGTGTTGGCTACCTTTGCCCATAATTCTTGTGCGATCTTGACACCACGAAGAATAATTTTTTCCTTATACATAAAATTCCTCTTATTTATTTCAACAACTCCATTTTTATGTGCGTTATATGGTTATATATTTTGGTGTGTTATGCCACACTTCTTGTAGAACTACTCAAAATCATTTCCACATAATTCACCTCCATTTTTATCTCTCAACACCTTCATTTTCTTATCTTTCTGGTTTTCCATACGAGATTTAAAATCTTTGAATTTCTCGAAAACCATTGATTTCTTCCTCAAGAAATATATCCATGTCATATTAGAAAAATAATTTATGAAGGAAAAATAATACATGGATCCAACAAGTAAAGGTACTGGTATAGGCCCAAACACATCACTATGCATCAATTCCAGAATCCTTTTTCCCTTGTTTTGCTAGATGAGAATCTAACCTGATTTTTTTCCATATATGCAATGTTCCAAAAAAGTCAAAATACAAATTACAATAAGGAAAACCTTTGACCATACCTTTTTGTAGATTTTAACCTTGTACAATATTTACTAAAAACATATTTTTAGTAAAAGAACAAGAAATATACAATGACAAATACAAACATTACACATATATTTTTCCCCTGGATACCCAAAATGGGAAAACCAACATATTCTATATTCATTCATTTTGATACATTTTTTACAATAGAATATACATATAGGAGCCAACGACATCCAAAACCCTAACCTAATGACTTGGATTAGTCAACAAACCTAATTCCTTAACCGAAAATAGAAAATAGAAAACCATCGGCAAAAACCATGTGCCGAAAAATCACCCAACAATGGACACAACAAGAAAAACGAGGAAAAAATGAGACATGTTTCTCAAGGCAAAACTATTCATGCAAAGAATACAACACATACCCAAAATTCTCCCATTTGTTTTCTTTGCATACAACGGGTTACAGGGTTACATAGTCAACAATCCAGGGCAACAATTCCCATGGATCCTCTACACCAAGAGAACTTCTCAGTGCTCACAAATTTTGTTAATGAATATGCAACATTCTTCAAAGTGTCCACCTTCATCAACAACACTTTATTTTCTTCAACCATGTCTCTCACAAAGTGATATTGAATATCAATATGCTTTGTCTTTGAATGATAAGCCAAGTTATTGGCTAGAAAAATTGCACTCTAACTATCACAATCTATCCTTATAGCTTGTTGTACCAACCCAATACCTAAAAACAATATTTGTAACCATACTTCTTCCTTACTTGCATGAGTGGTTGCCATGTATTCAACTTCTATAGTTGAAAGTGCCACTACATCCTATATTTTTCTCATCCAACCTATTGCTCCTCCAAATAGGTTAAACACATACTTACTTGCAGATCTCCTACGATCTAGATATCCAACCTAGTATGCATCCACAAAACCATGTATATCCAACACTTTGTTCAATACTGGTCTTCCTTCATAGCACAATCCATAGCTAGCAGTGCCATGCAAATACCTGAAAACCCTTTTTATTGATGTCCAATGCTCCTTCCTTGGTTTTGACATATACCTGCTCAAAAATCCCACTACATGTGCAATGTACGGTTTAGTACATACCATTTCATACATCAAAATTCCAACTTCACTGACATATGGAACATGAGACATGTCCTCCTCATCTTCCCGTGTCTTGGGACACTGATCCAAAGATAAATTTACACCAAAAGGAATAGGAACCTTGACCAATTTACATTTCTGCATATTAAACCTCTGCAATATTGTCTTAACATATTTTCTTTGATTTAACCAGAGTTTCCTCTTTTTTCGATCTCTTTTAATTTCCACGCCCAAAATGAAAATTGAAGCACCGATATCCTTCATGTAAAATTTAGAGGACAACTGATTTTTCACATCCTGGATGATCTCCTTGTTGTTTCCTATCAACAACATGTCATCCACATACAATACCAAATAAATCAAATGATCACCAATTAATTAAAAATACACACAATGATCCTCTTTGCTTCTTGTGAAGCCAAGTCCCAACATATAAGTATCAAATTTTTGATACCACATCCTTGGTGATTGTTTTAAACCATACATGGACTTTTTCATCTTGAATACCAACTCCTTCTTTCCCTTCACATCAAATCCTTCTGGATGCTTCATATAAATCTCTTCTTCCATATCCCCATGTAGGAATGATGTATTCACATCCATATGTTCTACTTAAAAATAAAATGCATCACAAAAAATAACATAAATCTTATAGAAGTTAACTTGGCAACAAGAGAAAAAATATTACCAAAATCAATTCCCTCAATCTGGAAATAACTCTTTTCTACTAACTGAGATTTAAATTTCTCCAATTTTCCTTTTGCATTCAACTTCTTTTTAAATACTCATTTGCTTCCAATGGGCTTTCTTCCAGTCAAAAACTCCATTAGATCCAAAGCCTCATTCTTATCCAAGGATGCCATTTCTTCATCCATGGAATTTTTCTAGAGCTTTCCATCCTCTGAATCCATTGCCTCCCTGAAAATTCTAGGATCATCATCAGTAATAGACAAAGAAAAATTTGAATGAAAATCTGATGGAGTATACCTTTCCAGTAGCATTCTTTCTCGAACCGATCTCCTCAATACTGGAGTATCAAGATATTCTTCTTCTGATTTTGTTCTTCTATAGATTTGGATTCATCATACTTTAAATCAAACTCTATTTTATCTAGTTCTTCCTTGCTTGGTAGGACTTCCTATTTAACAACATCCTTCATT
>JASDQU011441516.1:25440-41232 GCA_032191745.1 Picea mariana
TATATATATATATATATATATATATATAATGATTTTTAATATAAGATTTACTATAATCTATATTATTATATATTATACTGTATTGTATTAATATAATATAATATAAATATATATTATAATAATATATATTATAGTAAATCTTATATTACAAATCATTATTTATATATATATATATGTATGTATGTATGTATGTATGTATGTATGTAACGTCCCTAGCCCTCCTAGGCCAGGGAACACTACTTCAAAACTTCTTTTCTTGAGCTTTGACACCAATTTGTAACACCCGCAGCTACCCGAGTTGGGGCATTCTACCTCAATTCTGCTCTGTTCAAGCTCTTTGCCATCTGCTGGGAAATGTCACTTGAAATAAAAAAATTCTCACTCTATTTCTGATGGTCAGAATTGTCCGTGCCCAGGCATAGACCTATTGAGATATGGCACACAAATTTCTTTGCGAAACATCATACATATAAATTCAGCAATAAAATGCATTCTACTAATACACAATTTAATGTGGAAATCACAACCATTTTCTACAAACAACTCACACAGGAAAAATTATAAATATCATGACATGTACATAATGCACAACAAAAAAATTAACATAGAAATGGTACTTATCTTTTTATGGAGGCCACCAATTGTGTGCAGACCTTCCACAAACCTCCCATCCTTATACCACGCTTCTCATCACTCCTAGTAGTGGGTCACCCCCGATTTGGGACTAAGCTCCACCCAAGGTAAAGAAAATCCTAGGTTAGGCTAAGGTTCCAAAATATCCAGGAAGGATTATATCCCCAGGAGACCACTCACATCCACAACTTATAGTCCCTCATTCCCCACATGCATGTCCCACCCCAGGGAGTGTTCCCCTTCTCTTCTTGACAGTCCTTCGGCTGCACCACTCCCCTTCTAGGGATTCAACAACATGTCGAACATGAAGTCTCATAGAACTACAACTGTCATGAGGCTCCCTCTGGGAAAATCACTTCTCCAACAACCTCTCTCACTTGGAGAGTGTTTCTCATAGAAATGAAAAAAATATTATTCAATCCACGGGCTTGAAAACTAACCTCTTCAACCCACATGCCTAAAAACTTGCTTCTTCAGTCCAACTCCTAGAACAATCTAGTCTGGGTAATCACAAAAGAAAATTGGGTATGTCTTTGGTAAGGACAATAAACCACACCAGTATAGAGAAAAACATGGGTAGAAACAACAATTGGTGAAGGTGTGATCTATCTCAGACACAATACATACATGCTATGCTTCATAGGAAAATTACGGGTTAGCTTCACTGGTTGCAGGTTAAAGAGCTTGCATGAAAGTTGCAGAGGTCAATGATAGAGGGAGTGGATGGTGCATGAATGATCAGTTTGAGTGATTGAGTGTGTGCATCGGGGATATAGAAAGAATCACTAACGAGCCCCCACAATGAATGATTTCCCCACATAAATCTGCATGTTCCAAGATTGACACATGGCTCTCTTGGGAGCTTGTTCCTCCCCACTTGGATTTCATACCAATGTGAACAACTAGTGCATTTGATAACCCAAATGGAACCACTATGAACTCATAATGACCTTACCTTGTTCTGAAGGCAGTCTTGGTGATGTCTTCATCTCTAATCCTTACTTGATGGTAACCATATATGAGATCAATTTTTAAAATATCCTTACATCCTTTAACTAATCAAAGAGAGCATCAATCCTTGGAAAAGGATACTTGTTCTTTATAGTTACTTTGTTTAATTGTCTGAAGCCAATAAACAACCTCAATGTCCCATCTTTATTCTTAACAAATAAAACTGGGGCACCCTAAGGTGACACACTTGCGCATACATACCCCTTCTTCATAACCTCTTCAAGATGAATTTGCAACTCCTTCATCTCTGGTGTACTCATCCTATAGGGAGTCTTGGATACTGGAGCTAATATAGGCATCAAAATTATAGATAAATCAATATCTCTCTTTGGGGGTAGTCCTGGTATCTTGTTGAACACATCCTCCAAATATTTCAGGATTGCATGATCCTCAATATTTGGAACCTTATCCTTAGGTGCTTCCTCCATATGATTTGAAAATATTTGACAACCCTTCCTATAGCACTACTTCAGCTACATGGATGAGATCTCTCAGATTGTAACTTCCCTAGGAATTCCTTAGACTGTTCTTGGGTTCCGTTCCTCGTTCAGAAAAGTAAATGCCTTGTTATGGTAGTCTAAGATAGCATGGTGTTGTTACAAACAATCCATACCAATTAGATAGTAATATGAACCCAAGGGCAGGATGTTCACATATGCCTTCGTACTTATCCCATTCGTGTCCATTGGACATGATTTAACTAGCTCAACAACTTTTTTCTTGGCTCCTGTAGCTAGTTTTACCAACCAAGATTTCTCATACTTTCTTCTTGGAAGTTTCAATCTTTCCACAAATTTAAGATCTATGTAACTATGACTAGCTCTTGAGTCTATTAAAATAGTAAAAGAATGGTTACTGATCATACCGTCTACTTCAATCATGTGTGATTGAAATTATGCTTGCTTGTCTTCTAGGGCTGCATAGATCCTTCGAACACTTCTTCCCATGTCCTCCACTGTTTCAACTTGTTGTACATTTTGGAAAACTCTCACTTTATCACTTATGTGTGGAAAATATATATACATATGATCTTCTTTACAACCCCAACATTGAATGGGTGTATGCCTTGGCCTTTGTCCACTTGTCTCAATCACTCTAGGCTCTCTAGGTTTTTTTTTTCCCTGAGAATTGTTTCTGAAGAAGGGTGACTTTTCCCCCTTCTTCCCAAGCTCTTTGGAAAGTAGGCTTTCCCTTATGCTGATCATATAAGCACTTGTCCCTCTTTATGGTTTCCTCCAAAGTCTTGGGATCATCATACTAAATTGTATCATTGATGAAAGATGGGATCCCACTCAAATATATCTAAATATTAACTATTTCATCTTTGATGAATGAGACATACTTCAACAGTTCTAAAAATATTTTTTCATACTCATCAATGGTCATGTTGCCCAACTTGAGATCGAAGAACTCTTTCATCTTTTTGTCATAATACCTCTTGGTTAAGTATCTCTTCTCAAAATTATTCTTGAATTCCCTCCAAGTCACATTCTTCTCTTTGATGTGCTGCACTTGCACAAGATGATACCTCCACATGGATTCCTTTCCCTTCAGTTGATAAATAACAATTCTTCCTTCTGCATGAGAAGAATAATTATCTAGTTGGAAATATTTTCTCATGCCTAGCAGCCATGTCTCAACATATTCATCCTTCTTGTGCTCTCCATCAAAAGTAGGAGGTTTTATTTTGTTCATTTCTCCTCACAGTGCATCCACACTAGACCTCTTATGATGCTTACTGATAGGAGATGGACTTGATTTGTTGTGTTCTCTCCTATTGGAATGCCCTTGGGAGTGATGGTGATGTCTGCTACCACTCCTTGTTCTTCTTTTCTCATCAGGGGACCTATGGCTTCCTAATTTACTGGATCCACTCTCCTTATCCAATTTCTTTTCAATTTTGTCCAGGCTCTGTATTAATTTCATGTTGAAGTCCTCCTCCTGCTATTTGGATTTCATAAGCCTTTCATTATCAACTTTGTGACTCTAGACATATTTCTGCAAATTTCTAATGGTCTCTACCATATTCATGTTATCATCCTTTCCTTCTCCATTTCCATTGGATTTGGTTCCTTCCATACCCAACTAGAGATTCATCCCTATGACTTAATCTTCTTGAATGTAGACTATCTGTGTATCATCCATCTCTCTGCACTCTGTGATGATCTGATTTGATCAATCTGTTGTTAATTTTTTTAAATGTGTAGCCAACAGAACCTTGTCAGGCTAACTGACTCAACAATTTTATAAAAACATGAACCATTTTGTTTCAATAACCCATCATACTTATTTTCTTCTTTAGGTGTAGGCCTGCACAATTCAAGACCCTACAAACTCCTTCACTAAGCCCATTTTTCGTCCTTAAAAACAAATAACTTTCGAGCACTATCCCTTTTTCTTTGGCTCTTCATATGACCAAGCACTAGAAGATAGTCGCTTATCCGGAGCCTAGGGAACTTCATGGCTCTAGAAATTCGGGCTTCAATGATTTCTCCTTCAACACATCACAAAAACCCCCAAACCGCTAAATGGGAAAAATCATTGTGCATTACACCTTCGAGGTCTTATTATAAGCATCATGTGTTTAAGATAATAACCAAGGGATTAAATATCTTACCAGGAAGTACACCCATAATATTATGCGTGTTCCAATCCCTTTAGAGGAAAAACCATTGATCTGTTGATCACTTTAAGATCAATGGTCCTAGAAGATTATGGAACTTGAACATGCTCGTGGTTTAACAACGACCTCATCTTCCACAATGGAAAGATGTGCGATGGAGTGGAATTCAAAATCCACCATTGATATTCCTCCCGATGGAGATGTACAATCTTGGTTGATTGTGGGATGTGAAATAACTCCCGCATTAATTCACCTTTGGAATTTCACAATTTTTCCTTTCTGTTGATATATTCTTCGTAGATTTGATGGTCACTATTAAATTGTTGTTGATATGGAATTTTCGAACTTCTAAACCTTTTGGTGTCCACTTAGTATATTTGTCATCAACTATGGTGGTGACATGTGGCCCCACCTTCGACTGACATGTGTCAATTCACAATTGGTACACAAGGCTTTTCAAAGGTACAAAATAAAGTGACACATGGCAAGCATAGAATAATTCCACGTCACCCTAGGTGACATCATCATGCCACGTCACATTGGCTCTTTGGAACATCCACAACTTGTTAACTCATGAATGTTGAATACAGAACAATTCCTTCCCAAAGCTTTGAGACTTTAGCGATTTCTTCTCATTTTCCCATTTTTAAAACTCTCGAACTATCGACTGCCGAACATCCGAACTCCCAATCAGGTCCACGTTAACTTTTGAATGCCAACTGCAAAAAATTGCTTCCCGATACTTCGAGATTTCAGTGATTTCTTCTCATCTGCACATTTTCAAAACTCTCGAACCACCGACTTATGAACATCTAAACTACTAATCAGGTCCACTTTAACTTCCGAATTCTAACTGCCGAACAATTTCTTATCGATGATTCGAGACTTCAACGATTTCTTCTCATTTACACATTTTTAAAATTGTCAAATGCCAAAATATAGAACCGACTAATCTACGGACACATAACTCCAATAATGGATGATCCAAATTGGTTCCAAACTTCGAGCTTTGGGACTTCAGAGGATTGTTTTGTTGAAACACCACACACAACCTCCAAACTGGAAAAACTCTGAATAAGTTGATCTGTTGACACATGTTCTCAAACATGAATGGTCCAGATTAACTCCATATTTTGGGACTTCCAAGGATTTCCCTGTTGAAACATCGCATAACCCTCGAACTGTCGAAACTACGAACATTGGTTAATCTATGGACACACGTCCTTGGAATGGATGGTTTGGGTTATTCCCAGGCTTTGGGACTTCGAAGGATTTCGTTGTTGAAATACCACACACAATAGACTACTGAAACTCCAGATCTAATGGTTGTGAGGGGTTTGTCCCTTCCCGAACAAATCCAATGACCCGAATTTAATTTTGTGGTTCCAAACCCATGGTTACTACAATATCTTTCTTTGTTGAATTCATCGAGTCACTATACCTCTTGATCTTTCCATTACCACCAAAGAGCTCTCTCAGTGCTACTCTGACACTCTATACACCAAATCCTTGTGGAATTTTGACTCTGAATTCCACATTCATGGCCCATCCAGGTTTAGTGTTGAAGCCATGGTCTTTGATACCAATTTGTAACATCCCCAGGCCAGGGCACACTACTTAGTAATTTATGCACTCGATATCTAATACCAATTTGTAACACCCCCATCCACCCAATCTGAGGCATTCTACCTCACTTCTACTATGTTTAATCTCTTTTCCATCTGCTGGGAAATGTCACTTGAAATAAAAAACTTCTCACTCTGTTTCTGATGGTTAGAACTGTCCATGCCCAAGCATAGAACTACTCAGCTATGGCACACACATTTCTCTTAGAGGAACTTCATACATATAAATTAAACAATAAAATACATTCTACTAATACACAATTTGATGCAGAAATCACAACCATTTTCTACAAAAAGCTCACACATGCAACATTATAAATATCGTGACATGTACAAGATACACAACATAAAAATTAACATAGAAATGATACTTATCTTTTTATGAAGGCCACTAACTACGTGTAGATCTTCCATGAACCTCCCAGCCTTATACCACACTGCTCATCACTCTTAGCAGTGGGTCACCCTCGAGCTGGGACTAAACTCCACCCAGGGTAAATGAAATGCTAGGCTAGGTTGAGGTTCCAAAATCTCTAAGAAGGATTTTGTCCCCCGGATTCCACTATCATCCATAGCTTATAGTACCTCATTCCCCACATGCCTGTCCCACCCCAGGGAGTGTGCCCCTTCTCTTATCTACAGTTCTTCAACTACCCCACTTCCCTTCCAGGGATTTAGTAACAGGCCAGACAAAAAGTCTCATAGAACTACAACTTTCGTGAGGCTCCTTATGGGAAAATCACTTCCCCAACAACCTCCCTCAGCTGGAGAGAGTTTATTACAGGCTCGACAACATGATTATTCAATCCATGGGCTTGAAAAACCACCTCTTCAACCCCCAGGCCTGGAAACTTACTTCTTCAGTCCAACTCCTAGATCAATTCAGCCTTGGTAATCAAAAAAACCAATTGGGTATGGCTCTTGTAAGGATAGTAAACCACACCAGTCTAGAGAAAAATATGGGCAACAACAAAAATTGTCTAAGGTGTGATCTAGCTCAGACACAATACAAACATTCTATGCTTCACAGGAAATGTATGAGTTAGCTTCATGGGTTGCAGGTTATAGAGCTTGCATGAAAGTTGCAGAGGTCAACGATGGAGAGAGTGGATGTTGCATGAATTCTTAGTTTGAGTGCCTGAGTGCATGCATCATGGATCTGGAAAGAATTGTTGGAAAACCCCCACAATGAATGAGTTCCCCACATAAACCTGCATGTGCCAATATTGACACATGGCTCTCTTGGGATCTCATTCCTCCCTACTTGGAGTCCGTTCCTTTCCCAAAAGAACTTAGGATAACAAGTTTTATTTCCAAAAAAATATTCTTTAGGAAAATATATTATAATATTCCCTTGCGGTTAAGCCCTCAAGATTAGACATTTTTCCTAGCCTCTTATCCCCTTCCCTTTCCCTTCCTAGTGGAGCTTAGTCCCCCATAATGATTTCTTCATGCTCGGTCTACACACAACAATGCATTTTTATTAATGATCTGCATAATTACATATACAAATATGAGCTCACTGGCCTTAGCATCTAGGATCTCCGTCCTAATATTCACATCATCCTCCCAACTTATAAAAACTTGGCTCACCAGCCTATAAACACAATTACAATTTAGCAGGGGCTTAGCCTTGGGGTATTACAATACCCTCCCCTTATTTATGCATTATCCTTAGTTCATCATATTTACATATTACAACAAGATTTTCAAAAATCTTCAAAAATATGTGGGTATTCTTCTCGCATGGCCTCTTCGTGCTCCCAAGTGGAATCCTCAGGACCATACCAAGTCCATTAGAACTTTATAAGCTCAATGGATCAACTCCAGAGCTGCTTGGTTTTCTGGTCTAGAATGCGTACCAGTTGCACTTGAAAAGCGCCTTCTTGCTCCACCTGAATCACATTCCAGTCAATAACATGATTAGCATCATGTATATATTTCTTAAGAAATGATACATGGGATACATTATGAAGGGTCATAGATGTAGGAAATGCCATCATATAAGCTACTGGCCTAGTCCTCTCTAGGATTTCAAATGGCCCACAATATCTGGCTACCAAATTGGAACAATTTCCCAACTTCGGGAAACTTTTGTTGGCCTTCACTTTCAATAATATATGATCACCCAGTTTAAACTCCTTGTGGGTTCTTCCCTTGTCAGCATAACAAAATTTAAGATTTAATATTTACTATAATCTATATTATTATAATCTATATTTATATTATATTAATATAATAAAATATTATATAATATATATAATATATAAATAATATAATATATATCATATATAAATAAAATAAAATAATATATATATATAATATATAATATAAATAAAACATAAATAGAAATTATAAATATAATATAAAAATAAAACATAACAAACAAAAATTCATTAAAACTTAAACACGATTCATTGTTATAACATTGAAACTCACCATCGCACGTGAAGATTGGAGAGCTTGGCCTGTTCCAAATCGCTCCCAGGAGAGAGCCCACGGGAGGAGAAGACAGAGCCCGAAGGTAGAAGAGAAAGTCAGTGAGGGATAGTTTACCATTGTGCAAAGAGAGAGCGGTTAGGGAGACAACTCAAGGTGCATGAGCTAGAGCACGTTGGTGGAATGGAGCACAAAAGTAAAAGGGAAATATTTCCTATATTGCAAAAAAAAAAAAATAGTGGTAAGGATCATTTTTAGAATTAATCTTCTGCTTTCTTGAGATTCACTACAATTAGTGAGGTTCCAACCCTTTCCTATAGTTCATCTTGGTCATTTCTATGAATGAACTATTAATGATTACTAAATCTTGTGCAATCACATAACTTTAGGGATTGGACTTGTGCATAATGTCAATTTAAGACCTTCCACATTGAGATGTAAATGCCACATTGTATCCTCATAAATCTTAGTGTTCCCTTAGAATCCTTTGTATACCTCCTTTGTTTGGGGTTTTCCGAATGTGTTGTAGGCACTCATATAACAATGTTACATGCACCTCTAATATGGCTAACATTTCACTTCCCAATTCTCCAGTATGAGTAAATCCTAATGCGAGTCCCTCTTTCAATCCAAATCCCACTCCTTCCCAGGCTTTACCATTCATGGCTACGCTTAACCTTCCACATTTATCCCCTCACAAATGACCCTATTGTGCATGATCCAATTTGGTTATATATACCTACTAAGTTACCTTTAGACATACCTAAATTGAAGGTAGATATGGAGAAGACCACTTTGGAGTGTTTCTCTAACAACATTATCAATGATTCAGTTAGGCTTAGTATTTTCCAATGTATCCTCATAAGAGTGAAAAGAAATTGGTATTTTGTTAGTTCAGTATATAACTAACATATTTTTGACATTTTTTTCAATTACTTGTTTGACATGATGCCACAATAGAAATCCTCATTACTTGTCACCAAATCACTTCCAGTCACATCATATACCATATTCATGAGTGTCAACATAGGAGGCGATTTTGTAAAATTGATCTAACTAACAAACTCTTAAATGGATTGACTTTTGAAGTCTCTGCTTCCCACCATTTTTAAATATGTGTAAACTACACTTCCCCAAATAGAAAAAATATGTTATCCTTTATGTCCAATAATTTGATATCATTTACTCCCAATCACAATGTCTGTACACATCCATTCTTGATGCCCCTAGATATTCTTCAAATGAACCTTATTCAACCATAGGAGAATCACATGCCATAAGAGAATCACATGCCATATAGGATCAATGTAATAACAAGCATTAATCTTAGTGACAAATTGATTTGGAAACATGTCTTCGTCTAGTAGGCCTTTTCTTTCTGGAGGTTTTTATTGAGGGAAAACAACTCTTATGTAGGATCAAATAGTTTTTATAGTGTTATAATCAGTTCATATGATGGTCTAAACAATTCTTATGGTGGTCCACCACCTCATAAACCATATTCTCCCTACAATCAAGGTTATTCACATGTATCTACAACATACCAATGGTAATTTTTGTGCCTTAATAATTTTCCACCATTACAAATAAACTTGGTCCACCCTCCTAATTCCTATCTTGGTCAACTATTGGCACACCATAATGAACAAGCCTGACCAAATAGAAAACAATGAAGGCAAGGAAAGAAGAACTAGGGGAATACAAAAAATCATAACAACAATAATCAAAACCAAGGGTGAGGGAGAACATACCAAATTGTCATAACGACACCATGGGAAACAAAAATTCCAATCAAAATCAACACAATTACAACCAACCTAGGTAAGGAAATTCCAACCAACTTCATACTTCTCACCCTTCCACCATTTATGAGATCCATTTTAATTACACTCGTCAGTGTGTTGACCTCTATAACTCCAATGCTTGTGGAACAAGAGATACATTAGGATCAATGATACCCCAGAAATGATACTCACCAACTAAAAGTGAATTATAATCCTTAACATTTGATTGCATTGCATAATCGATTTCCATAACAAAATTTAGTGATAAATGACCATGATGGTGTGTCAAATACCACTTAAAACCCTCTTGTCAAGGAATCTACAATACATCCAAAGTGAACCCTAAACATAAAATTAGGCCTAGGATTCAATTAATCAATAAATCTTCCAACAAGGAAAATGCTGACCCAAAATCTAGTGTCCCTTTTGAATTTACTCGGCCACAATTCAACTCTACTCCTGATGTGCCTAAGTTTCCTCTATGGAGGACCACACACTCATGTTGCTCGCACTTACAACGTTTTCAAATATTTGGCCAAGTCTCTTTCAATAATTTAAGTATTGGAGGCTCTTCAAATCTACCATTCCCAACAAAGGCTTTAATTTTCACTACGATTGGAGGGATATACCTCAACTCTCTAGGTTGAATACATTTGACTTGGACAATGTGGAACCATGAGTCCGCCATTTTGTTGCATTCTGGATTATTGTCACTTTGGAAAAATTGATTATCGACACAAGCATCGTGGATGAGGGAGCTTACTATTACATCATGTCTTCCATGGTTTGGGAGAAGTTAAAGTCCCAAGAACTTGTCCTTTCAACTATCACCTTTTGAGCCTTTCAAGATAGGCCTTTACATCTACAAGGAATTTTTCCCAACCTTCTAGTTGAGATAGATGGGAAAATTAACTTGATTTATGGTTAGTTAATGGTGTCTTTTCAGGAAGTGAAATAAAATATAACATTTAGCAGGGTTCAAGTCCCACCAAATGACATGGTTGTTCTTGTATATGAGTTCCAATGCAATAAAAAATGATTGGGTCTGGTGTCAACACAAGGTGACTTTGTTAGAATTATTCCCCCCACTCACAACTTCTAATGTAAGAGAAACATAATTGAATGGTGCTAATTTATCACCCACAAATGGGGAGGTATGATCCATATTGGATCATCACATAATTTTTCATCTATATTAGTACTTTTTGAGTGGAAAAATTGGAGGAATTGGCTTGCAGGCCCATTTTAGTGTTAGTTCCCAGTTTGGATAATTGAGGTCTAGAACCTTCCAGAGCCATTTTAAGGCATTTATGGGAATTTTTTGGGGGTTATAGGGTCTATAAATTTATTAAACCTCCTTTTTAGTGTTCTATGCTCTGGGAACTTTCCAACTGTGCTAAAAATGCACCAATTAGATCACATATGCAAAAGTTACCTATACATATATTCCTAAAACAAATGACCATGTTTTTTGTAGAATTGGATTATAAAAGGTATTTTTCATAGTCTAGTACTTGTGACCTACTCTCCTTCACAGTCAAATATGCTATCTTCTAGTACCCCACCTTCCAACATGGTTAAGATCAATGACCTTTGAATAACATGTCGATATAGGGTTCTCCGCAAATCAAGTTAGATTTGATGGGAACAGAGATGGAAGGATAATCCAATAAGTATTAGCCATAATAGTTGAGTGTCCTTTTTTCCAAGGAATATGCTTCATTGACTAAGAGAATTCCTCCTCCTTTATATTCCTATATGGAGATGTCTTTTCCAAGATTTAATTCACTCCCATCATTAATTTTGAGGTATAAAACCTTCCAGATCCATTTTGAGGCATTTATAGGAATATTTTGGGGGTTATAGGGTCTATAAATTTATCAAACCTCTTTTTTAGTGATCTACGCTCTGAGACCTTTCCAATGGTGCTAAAAATGCACCAATTAGATCTCATATGAAAAAGTTACCTATACATATATTCCCAAAACAAATGACCATGTTTTTTGTAGAATTGGATTCTAAAAGGTATTTTTCATAGTCTAGTACTTGTGACCTACTCTCCTTCACAATCAAAGATGATATCTTCTAGTACCCCACCTTCCAATATGGTTAAGATCAAGGACCTTTGAATAACATGTCGATATAGGGTTCTCCCTGAATCAAGTTAGATTTGATGGGAACACAAATGTAAGGATAATCCAAGAAGTATTAGCCATAATAGTTGATTGTCCTTTTATTCCAAGGAATATGCTTCATTGACTAAGAGAATTCCTCCTCCTTTATATCCCCATATGGAAATGTCTTTTCCAAGATTGAATTAGATTGTTATATTCTTCAATTTTTCTCAAAATGAAATAGGGTCCCCTAAGGAATGAAGGTTGGCCATTGTCTTGTGTCTTCCAAGTCCTCCATCCCCTTCAGTTTGTAATATGATTATCCTCACAATATTGATTGATTAGGTTTCTTTTAGGTAGTGGAAATTATCCCTAGCTTATGTGAGAGTGTTGTTCCCATTTATTTTGTATATCTACTACTACCATTAATCATCTTGGAAGAGTGAAGAAGTGCCTTAATGAATTTACCAGAAGAAATTAGATTAAGTAGGAGTGGTTGAGTTTTTTTCCTCTTTGAAGTAATAATCGAACCATAAACATGGTAAGCTGGCTATAGACATGAATCCGCCATTTTCTCTTGGAAAGGAATTCACTCCCATCATTCACTTTTATGTCTCTCATACGATTTTATCACAATTGATTAAATTTGCATTCATAAATTGTGAATCATATTTCTAATACAAGAAATTGTTGTAGCCTTCTATGAATTCTTGTTAACTATTTCTGTCATTCGAAGGAGTGAAAGTACAACCAAATAGGTATTTTTCAGATATGTCTTCCTTGAGTGAGGATAATACATGAAGACTAGAGGAAAGTGAGACATCTACTAGGTCTAAAAGAGAGATATCAACTAGATGTCAAAAGATCAAAATAAAATTCCATAATCGCATGGAATACTTTATCGTTGAAGGGGGGTCATTTTCTTATGATGATGACACCATATGAGACATCGAGGTTCCCTTGAGGTACAAATATATAGTGAAAAAATGAGTACTGAGGGATCTTCCTCAACTAAAGACATATGTTTTTTTGAATGAGAGGATATATCAGATTGCACCATCGTCATTACATGGTTTGGGGTTGTTTTGCATGGATGGATTAAAGGTCGGTTATGGTAGATGCACCAAATTGATTGAGTATGTCGGACCCTGTTACAATTATAAATATTGGATGCAGCTGGTGAAATATACATGAAGTATGCACAGATACAGGCTATCTACAAATTATTTACAACTAAAAGACAATGATGAAAATAAAGGAGCGACTATGTACATTGATGGAAGGCCAAAAGAAACATGGAATATTGCAAGGTTTATAAGAAATACAAAACCTGGGTCTAAAAATAAGAAAACCAATTGCATATTTGAGGGGTGTGAAGGTAACTGTGTTTCTGTATGTTGCATAAAATCAATAGCTATAGGGGGAGAGTTGTTGATTAATTACAATTTAAATCGAATAGATACAAATGTCGTTTCTATGGGAGTGGTACATATAACATTTTACCCAAAATTTAATTAATGAATCTAATATCTTATGTTTCCAGTATCCTTTTCCCCTTAAACAATGTTTTCTATATTTTTGATGTAGGTTGCTAATTGAGGCAACCCCTCCATGGATCTGACTAGTACACCATCCCCAAGGAAACAAGTATACCTCATTGTAATTGTACAAATCAAATATGAGCAATATGTTTTCATAATATGGTTATATCGTGAGTGTATTTGTTCCATTTCAATAATGTTTTCTATATTTTTGTTGCAGGGTGTTGATCGGGGCAAGTCCTCGATGGTAATTGATATGAATACACCATATTATTGGCAACATGTATACCTCATTGTAATTGTACAAATTAAATATGGGAAATATGTTTTTTTATTATGTATATATTGTGAGTCTATTGATTTCATTTCACTAATGTTTTCTACATTTTTGTTGCAGGGTACTGATCGGGGTAAGTCCTCGATAGTTCATACCACACCATTAGAAAAAAAATCAATAAATACTGATTTCAATGACCTCATGTGCGATGATGACATCACAACTTATCTAAATCCATTTCTAATGGTAAAGAAGGGAATCAAAAAATTAAATTCAAAAGTACTTCATTTGTTATTCATTCAGTCGCAAATGAAGGAGAATAGAGAAGATATTGATTGTTTGACGAAGAGAATTTAGGTATTGAATGTAAGATATGGGATATTTAACAAGAAGATAAATTAATTTAGAATTATATATGTTTTACTTGTATATTTCATGATCAACTAAAATATGGTTTGTTTTTATAGGCATTCTTAGGTCCACATACTCAAGTTGGTGAAGAGTCCTCGCATGATAATCTGACCCCACATGCATCTCATGTGCCATTATTGTTTATTGAATAGTTGACAACACATAGCATGGAACACTCGGGGGCATATCTAGCAAGTGCACCCTCTAGTGGTCGACCCACGCCAGATCTTACAAAACATGGTCATGGGCTGGATGAAGAGCCTCATATTGATATTGGCCAAGCTGCATTTCCTGGATATACTCATGTCAGAGAAACAAAAATTTGGTGGATGAAAATATTGTTCCCATAAATATAGATAAGATCCCAAGTGTTTATTTTTTTTTTCACTTATTATATATAATCTGATTGAAATTTACTTATAGAACATTCATTTTAAACTAATGATCACATGATCGTTTTGCAGGAAATGATGTTTTTTACAATCATATATGTGATATTACATTAGAGATATTTGGGCCGACCATCCACACAAGGTGGGATAAACAAAGTAAAAATTTAAAATATGAGATCATTAATCATTTTGTAGTGTTGTTCGACAATGATACCTTCAACCGAGCAGAGGTCTTTAAGATATCTGACAAACATATCAAGATTGTGAGGGAAAAATATAGGACCCATATTGAAAAAAATGCCAGATATGAGTGCCCTTCAATTATTCTAGCAATGGAGTGGAAGGCCCTAGTGGATGATGGAGGGGAGAGGACTTTAGCAAAAGAATGAAAGCTAGCACTGGGCACATGAAGGTATTCAATACTTTCAAAAATGTAATTATATATTTATTCCTCTTTAGTTTTACATCAAATTTTCAACATCTAACATATTTCAAACTTTTCATCGACTCTCAGACATGTCAAAGGAAACAAGGGCATGACAAGAAAAACATGTTCAACACAAGATTGATCCTGGTGGTTACTCAAATATGGCAGCATGATTTGTAAGTTAAATAATAAATTGAAAATAATTTTGGTTTGATTGCAACATAAAAGTTAAATTCACGATCTTATGCAAAATTGTAGGCCGATCAGTTCAAGGAAGTGCTAATAGAGGAATAATTGAAGCTTGGCTTCAAGCGTGGTTTTGCATCCCTTATTGAACACCGAAACAAATTGGCTGGGAAAACATAGTCTTCTGGTAATCCATCCTCCACGCAGGTAAATAAAATCAATCAAGTTTATTTAAGATTTATTTCTTTCACAATCCATTCATAATTATCTTGGCCATAAAATATTGAGTCTGATTGTTTTAAGTAGGAAAGTGATGATAAACATAATGG
>JASDQU011441520.1:630-11350 GCA_032191745.1 Picea mariana
TATATATATATATATATATATACTTTGTATTATAAATATCACGTCATATATATATATATATATGGAAGAATGTTTTCTGAATCAAACATCAACACTGCCTCTCAACGAGGGAGACATTCTGCACCTCGAGTACATAAGACTGTGCCTGGGCCATTCTCCTCAGTCAAATCAGCATGACCATTCTGGAGAATGTATGCCCGATGCTTCTAACTTCAACACTCCTTCTCAGCTAGGGAGACATTATGCATCATGCCAAGATTCTTGATTTCGAACTCTGAGGCCAACTTCCTCTTACACTTGTCAATGAGCCTTTGATGTAATCATCTCCAGAATGCACCCAGTTGATGTGTACTTCTTCCGCATTAAGGGTGTCCATGGGGCAAAGAAAAGGGTAAGTGACCCTAACTTAAGGAGCAAAACACCTAAAAGGAGGGGATCAAGCTAAGGACAAAAACTACATAACAAGGAGGGAGACACAATTGAAAGGGCAAGAATCGTTGAGCATCTCATTATCTCTTTGGAGGCAGCTGCCTCAATTCTGTGGAGGGTTGTAGAACCCTTATCTTCTGTTGAGTCACGGTGGTGCCTTGTGCTCACCCTAGCTCAACCTTGGAGCAATCTACCCTATTATTTCACTGCCATCTTATGTTAGCTTCATATCGTGGTTGTTTTGAGACTGGAGGAGGCTCGTTGAGGAGATTGGAGGGTCAAGTCTATTGCAGCTGCAGCTAGGAGAGGGTTGAGCCTTAATCTAGGCAATTATGAAGGAGGTCGAGCCTATTTCAGTACACTTGGGAGAGGGACAAACCTTTCAACTGTGGATCTGGGCATTTGAAGGAGGGATGCGCCCTTATTTTTGCAAGGCCGAGGAGATTTAGGATCTATTCTACGCCTAGTACTACCTGGGAAGAAACGGCAACGGTTTCTAGGGTAGCAGCATGTTGTTTTTCCCATAGGACCAAGGATTTGGAGGGGGATCAAAGCAAGATATTGGGAAGGCAAAGGAGCTAAGAGGCCGCTGGAGAAACTGGTGGCCGGACAACCATCTTTGAGGATTTCTGTAGTAGATAGTAGTTAAGAACGAAAGGGGACAGCAGACATCTTCCAACAAATAAACCTTCAGGTTCTTTTGGGTATTTTAGGGCATTCTTGTAGATGCTCCAGCAGCCTCTAGAGATTTATTAGTGTTGTTATGAATTATTCTTGAATATTAATAGCAACTGGATGTTGGATACTGTATTCCGGAGATTGCTATAGTTACTGTTGGATATTAATATTATTGTTGTGCTACAGAACTGAAATTTAGTGGTTGAAAGCAATTGAATTCGATTGATATGCTGGTTATTAGTAGATGTTCATTGTTTATGGTGGAAAGACGGTGTGGTACTGTGGAAAAATAAACTTGTTTGCAAGCTAGTTTAACTCCCTTTCCTAGCATAGTAGACCTAGGGATATTACAGTGGAATCAGAGCACTGATCTTGTCAGCCTATGAGTGCTTAGATGACGAGAAGACGAGGGCATCGGGGATAACCCTTACCTGAAATTTCAGAGGAAAAAGAAAAAGCAAATATGGGGTACCATAATGAGGAAAGAGATGAGAGGGAGGGCGTTAGCGTGCTTCATATATTGAATGATTTGGCTAAAGGGCAAAATGAGATGAGGGAGACATTTTCCAGGGGACAAAGAGAGGTAATTGACACCCTCACACGGTTGTTGAACCCACAAGGAAACAATCGAGGCATCAATACCAATGGGGGTAATGGGCAAAATAGATATCAGGGAGAAGGGAGCAACAATGGAGCCCCAAGTAATGGACAGAACAAATTTCAGGCGAAAGGGAACAATTCTCATGTACCCAGACAAAGTGTGCCACAGACAATGAGTAGGAGGACACCTAGACCCCTCTTGCCTCGCTTCATTGAGGAGCAGCAGCCAGTACAGCRAAATCAGAGTGAGGATTTCTCCAAATATTTCCAAGAATATATGGCACTTGGAGAGGATTTTCAAACAGCCATGCCCTTGCATGACTACCGCAACATCAAGTACAGGAACAGACCTAGGGAGGAGCACCATGGCAGCAGTAGAACGTTGATCTAAGGCAGAAGGTGGGGAAGCTATCCATCCCACCCTATGAYGATTCATCGAGATGCTCAGCTAGATCATGGGTTTAAAAGTTGGATACCTACCTCTAGCTCAATCCGATGACCGAAGCAGAAGCCATCAAATTTGCCACACTGCACTTGGATGGTGAGGCTCATGAGTGATGGTACCATGGACTAGTGATGCTAGGGCATGCTAGCATCACATCCTATGTGGAGTTCACATAGAGACTGATGTACAGATTCGACAGGAAGGATCCAGAAATCTCCTTCTGTGAGTTGGCACAATTAAGGCAGACAGGTACACCGGAGGCTTTCATTGCAGAGTTCGAGAGAGTAGATGTGCAGGTGACAAAGATATCGGAACATAGACTGGTGATGTTATTCACAGAAGGTTTAGTTGAACCCCTACGTGGGTGGGTTAAGGCCTCAAACCAGCCTCACTACAAGATGCTATTAAGAGAACATTTGACATGATGGATACAGTACCAAAGACAAAGGGGCCAACCAAACCTTACATTCCTCCCAAGAGTCAAGACAAGAAGCCATTTTAGAAGGAATGGACAAGGAAGGATTGTCTGGATGAAGAGACTCGGAGGGAGCTCAGGCGGATGAAACTTTGCTTCACCTGCAAGGACCCTTGGGAGTCAGGTCATAGATGCATGGCTAAAGGGAAAGCACACTAGATATAGGTGCTCTCTGATGGGGAAGACAATGAGGAGACAAGTCATGCACTGGGAGAGGTACACAGTAGTCCCAAGGAGGAGGAGCCACACAATGAGGTCAATGAGGATGTGCCACAACGTGAGGAGCACAAAAAGATGGTCATAGCCACACTATCAAGGGTACCCAGGTATTACACATTTAGGGTCAGAGGAGTTGTACAGGGCCACCGGATTACAGCACTGATCGATGATGGGGCCACCCACAATTTCATTGATGCAGCATTTGTTTCCATGAAGGACATCCCAACATAAAAGTTTGAAGGGTTCAATGTGGTAGTAGCAGATGGGTACAATATGACTTGTATTCAGAGGATTCGAGGGCTGCGTGTGACGTTGCATAACTATACCTTGATCGATGACTTCGACATGATCGACCTAGCAGACACCAACATAGTCTTGGGTGTCCAGTGGCTCTATTCATTAGGGGACATCACCACAAACTACAAGGTCATGAGGATGGAATTCAGGGATGCGGACGGCAAAAGAGTAGTTGTTTTGAGGGGTATGACTATAGAACCGCCCAGGATCGTATTAGCCCAAAAGATGGAGGTCGTCCTTAGACATAAGGACACAGCATGGGCAGCAGAAAGTTGGGTCGCCACACTAAATAAAATGGAGGGTCATCAGCACTATCATACAGATATACAAGAACTACTAAGGAAGCATGACAAGGTGTTTGGGCAGATTCCACCAGGGGTACCACCAGACAGGGGATTTGAGCACACGATTGAGCTTGAGGAGGGGGCCAAGCCCGTCATCATTACCCCATATCGACATCCAAAGAAGTTCAAGGACGAGATTAAGAAGGCTATTCAAGAGCTTTTAGAGATGGGACACATTCGACCTAGCTCTAGTCCTTTTGCTTCTTCAGTAGTACTAGTGAAGAAGACGGATGGCACTCTGAGGATGTGCATAGATTATCGAGCTCTGAACAAGAAGACCATTAAGAACAGGTACCTGATTCCAAGGATTGATGAGCTACATGGAGCGATCTATTTTTCCAAGATAGATCTCAAATCAAGGTACCATCAGATCAAAGTGCGTGAGGGGGATGTACACAAGAAAGCTTTCTAGTGCCACTACAGACATTATGAGTTCCTAGTCATGCCCTTTGGCTTGACTAACGCTAAAGCTACATTCCAGTTGTGCATGTACCATATCTTCAACAAGCAGTTGAGGAAGTTCGATGACTTGTTGATTTACAGTAGGACGCAGGAGGATCATCTGCGTCACCTAGACAAGATACTTAGCATCATGAAGGAGCTGTCACTTTATGCCAAGGAGAGGAAGTGTGACTTTGGCTTGGTGAAGATTTTGTATCTAGGGCATATTATTGGTGCATAGGGAGTACAAGTTCACCGGGAAATGATACGGGCAATACTTGTTTGGCCAACACCCAGATCATTGACAAAGCTACAAAGCTTCTTGGGGTTATGTAGTTATTACCGACGCTTTGTGAGGGGGTTTTCCCAACTTAGTGCACCATTGACCGACCTCACAAAGAAGGGAGCATTCAGGTGGACAGAGGTGGCCCGAAAGACATTTGACGGAATGAAGGAAGTGATGAGCACTTGTCTGATGTTAGCAGCCCGACTTTTCTTTGCCCTTTGTTTTGGAATGTGACGCATCCAGAGAGAGAATAGAAGCAGTGTTGATGCAGAATAAACATCCCGTAGCTTTTGAAAGCTGCAAGCTAGGGGAAACTGGGAGGCTTATTTCCATCTATGACAAGGAAATGCTAGCCATCATGCATGCGCTGGCCAATTTCAGACAATATTTGGTTGGAGGACGTTTTGTGGTGAAGACGGATCACAACAGTCTGAAACATTTCCTTGAACAGAAAGACTTTAGTGAGAGGCACCAAAAGTGGGTTAGCAAGGTGCAGGCGTATGATTTTGACATAAAGTATGTCAAGGGGAAGAACAATGTGGTTGCAGATACCTTCTCCAAGAGACCTACAACATTTTCCATGTTTGAGATTGCAGCAGATTGGAAATCTCTCCTTTTGGTGGAGTACTCCAAGAACGCTTTTGCAGGGAAGCTGATAGATGGCAGCATACAAGACGACAGGTACACAATAGTGGATGACATCATCTATTACAAAGGCAGGACATATCTTGTTCCGGAGTCCACTCTAAAGGAGAAGATCTTGAAAGCAATACATGACGTACCATTAGCTAAGCATCCAGGATACCTAAAGACATACATGCAGGTTCGTGAGAGATTCTCTTAGAAGGGTCTCAAGGGGGATGTCTTACGTCAAGTGAGGGAATGCTTGACTTGTCAGCAAAATAAGTTTGATCTCACACACCCCATGGGTCTACTACAGCCTTTACCTATTCCAGAGCAGAAATGGAAGAGTATTTCTATGGATTTCATCACAGGGCTTCCGAAGGTACAGGGTAAGGATTGTATTTATGTGGTGGTAGACAGATTGACCAAGTACGCTCACTTTTTTGCCATGCCATCCATGTATAGAGCCCCACAGTTGGCAGAGCTCTTCTTCAGGGAGATATTCAAACTCCATAGTCTACCTAGAGTCGTTGTGAGCAACAGAGATAGTAGGTTCCTCAGTGCTTTTTGGTAGGAGTTGTTCAGGTTAGTGGGGACAGAGTTGATGCCCAGCATAAGTTATCACCCCCAGACAGATGGGCAGGCTGAAATCATCAATAAATGGGCTGAGAGGTACTTGCACCACTATGTGTCCAGGCAGCAAAAGGCGTGGATTAGATGGCTGCATCTTGGTGAGTATTGCTACAATACCACCCATCACACGTCTAACGAGATGAGCCCATTCAAGGCATTGTATGGCTATGAAGCCCCATCATTTGTGGAGTTCGCATTTGGCAAGAGCAGTGCCCCCAAGGCCAAGGATTGGATACAAGAGAGTCAAAACATCGTGAGAGTCCTACAGGACAACTTACAGATGGCGCAAATTCAGCAAAAGACATATGCAGACAGGCACCGAGTGGAGCATAGCTTCGCAATGGGTGATCTGGATTTTCTAAGGCTCCAACAATATCGACAGTCTTCTCTAAAGAATAGTGGCACAGAAAAACTACAGCCACGTTTCTATGGACCATACAGGGTGATCAGACGAGTCGAAGAGGTGGGTTATGAGTTGGAGCTACCGGAAGGCAACAGCGTTCACAATGTGTTCCATGTTTCTTGTCTCAAGAAGGCCTTGGGCCATTAAGTTGTTTCGTCCGCAGAATTGCCACCATTGGAGGAGGAAGGTCATTTGATTTTGGTTCCTAAGCATATTTTGGCATTCAGAGAGAAACGTTTGAGGAACAAGACAGTAAATGAATACTTGATAAGGTGGAAGGACTTACCAGTAAAGGACACCACACAGGAAGGAAAGCAGATTTTGCAGCACCCTGGATTGTAGTTGCTGGAGGATAAGCAAACTCGGGGAGGGAGGACTATCATGTCCCCTCCCACTTGACCTCCTTGGGAGGGTGGACTTAGTGGCCTAGGGGGCTCCCCATGGGCCATAGTCCCCAAAGGAAGGGGAGTCGTGGGCTTTAAAGAGACACTAGGTGGGCAACGATGGGTTGAAGGGTATCCATGGGGAAAAGAAAAGGGTAAGTGACCCTAACTTAAGGAGCAAGACACCTAAAAGGACGGGATCAAGCTAAGGACAAAAACTATATAACAAGGAGGGAGACACAGTTGAAAGGGAAAGAATCATTGAGCATCTCATTCTCTCTTTGGAGGTGATTGCCTCAGTTCTGTGAAGGATTGTAAAACCCTTGTCTTCTGTTGAGTTTCGGTGGTGCCTTGTGCTCACCCAAGCTCAACCTTGGAGCAATATGCCCTATTATCTTAGTGCCATCTTCTGTCAGCTTCATATGGTGGTTGTTCTGAGCCTGGAGGAGACTCATTGAGGAGATTGGAGGGTCAAGTCTGTTGCAGCTGCAACCAGGAGAGGGTCGAGCCTTAATCTAGGCACTTTTGAAGGAGGTCGAGCCTATTTCAATACACTTGAGACAAGGTCGAACCCCTCAACTGTGGATTTGGGCCTTTGAAGGAGGGTCGCACCCCTATCTCTGCAAGGCCGAGGAGATTGAGGATTTTTTCTAAGCCTGGTACTACCTAGGAAGAGGCAGCAAGGGTTTCTAGGGCAACAGCAAGTTGTTTTTCCCATAGGACCAAGGATTTGGAGGAGGATCACAGCAAGATATTGGGCAGGCCAAGGAGCTAAGAGGCCGCTAGAGGAACTAGTGGCCAGACGACACTCTTTAAGGAGGATTCCTACAATAGATAGCAATTAAGAAGGAAAGGAGACAGCAGACATCTTCGAGCAAATACACTTTCAGGTTCTTTTGGGTATTTTAGGGCAATATTGTAGTTGCTACAACAACCTCTAGATATTTATTAGTGTTGTCATGAATTATTCTTGAATATTAATAGCAATTGGATGTTGGATACTGTATTTCGAGGATTGCTATAGTTACTGTTGAATATTAATATTATTGTTGTGCTACAGAATTGAAATTTAGTGGTTGAAAGCAATTGAATCCTATTGATATGTTGGTTATTTGTAAATGCTCATTGTTTATGGTGGAAAGATTGTGTGGTACTGTGGAAAAATAAACTTGTTTGCAAGTTGATTTAACTCCCTTTCCTGGCATAGTAGACCCAGTGTTTTAAAAACCGCCTAACCAAAACCGAAACCAACCGGTTTTTCCGATTAGATGCTCGACCGATTAGAACTAGTGAAAAAACCGAACCACCGACCAATTTATGACAAAACCAACCGATTTGGTATTGAATCGGTCGGTTCGGTACCAAACTGACCGCTTCCATCATAAAACGGTAGGTTCAGTCCGAACTTCCTGTAGCAGGCCCGCGGACTTGAAAACTATCTTTTATTTTGCTAAACCAATACCGTAACATCCTCTAAACCCTAACTCTAGCCTATATAACTCTATCACTCCCCTCTAAGTGCCTCACACCTCTCT
This sequence comes from Picea mariana, assembly GCA_032191745.1. Lineage (NCBI taxonomy): Eukaryota > Viridiplantae > Streptophyta > Pinopsida > Pinales > Pinaceae > Picea > Picea mariana. The sequence goes on from JASDQU011441520.1 coordinate 8,423, forward strand.
CATTCATCATTTGGGAGCATTTGGGTTTTGGAGCAGCATTTATTCTTGAGGAGCTTATTGGGCAAGTGTTTTGGGCAATTTGTGGTGGATTTGGCATCTCAACTAGGAGGCTATAGTTCATCTTCAAGTTTGGAGGAGTTGGGTTAGAAGTATGTTGAAAATTTTCCACTCCTTTTTTTTTCCATCTTGAATCTTGATTGTTGAATGTTTGAAAGTTTGAAACTTAGTACGAGTCTAAGACAAGGTTCCTTATTTGCATTTTCAGATTGCTTGCATTGTGCAAATTGCACCTTTGCTTTAGCCTTTGAGTTTGCATTTACAAATTTACAATGGCCCCAAAAGATAAAGATGTCGCATGGGTTCATGTTGAGGTGATTGAAGGTCTAATGTATTGCAAGTATTGTCAAAAATGCATCAAGGGGAGGGAGTATTCATAGGCTGAAAGAACACTTAGTTGGTGTTAGAGGCCAAGTTAAATCATGTGAGGCACCATTGGGTGTTATTGGGCCTATTAGAGAAGAGATGCAAAAAGTACTTAATGACTACCAAGAAGAAAAGGCTAGGGAAAAAGCTATACACGCTGAAATAGGGAGGAAGAGGGTTGTAGCACAAATGAGGGCAACCAACCCCACTTTTGATTATGAGGACTCTCTATCTATTCATTCTACCAATGTTAGAAATAGAGACCCCTTTCATTATGTTCCTCCTCTCCTTGAAAGTGAAAATACCATGCATCCGCCTAAAAGTAAAAAGAGGAATACCATCCAAAGGTATTTCACACCTCCCCGCACTTTTGGCTCCAAAAATGCCAATGTTTCTCAAATTCAACCCACTCAATTTCAGCCCACCTTAGATGACCATTGGAACAAACAATATAGAGAGATTGCTTATGAGTACATAGCTAGATGGTGGTATCATGTTGATATCCCCTTCAATGTTGCTCGCTCACCATATTACCAACCTATGTGGGATGTCATTATTGCTTGTGGTAGGGGCTTCAAAGGCCCTAGTATGCATGATTTGAGGGGATCTCTTTTGCACAAAGAGGTCGCATCCATTGAAGAATACCTGACAAATTTCAAAGTATCATGGGCCAAAACAGGATGTACCATCATGTCAAATGGATGGAGTGATGGAAGGAATCGTACTATCATAAATTTCCTTGTCTCTTTCCCACAAGGAACCATGTTTTTTAGATCAATTGATGCATCTGATAGGGTCAAAGATGCAAACTTGTTGTTTGAGCTCTTAGATGAGGTTGTTATGGAGGTGGGGGTGGCCAATGTTGTTCGGGTCATCACAGATAATGCCTCTAACTATGTTCTTGCTGGGAAGATGTTAGATAAGAAACACAAAACCATATTTTAGACCCCATGTGCTACACATTGCATAGACCTCATCTTGAGAACATTGGCAAACAAGAATGGATCGAAAACATTATAAAGCATGCCAAAAGCATCACAAAGCACATCTACAACCACTCATGGGTTTTGAGCCTAATGAGGAAAAACACAAACAATAGAGAACTTCTTAGGCCTTCCATCACTAGATTTGCAACTCACTTCTTGACAATGCAATCTATGGCTTCCCAATCAAATAACTTGAAAAAGATGTTTGCATCTGATGAATGGAATGCATCTCAGTGGGCCCGCAGACAAGATGGCAAAGACACCAAAAAGAAAGTTGATGATCCCACATTTTGGAAAGCGGCGGCAGAAATTGTGAAAATTCTCGAGCCACTTGTTAAGGTGTTGCGGCTAGTGGATGGGGAAAAATGGCCATGGGTTACATTTATAAGGCTATGGATAAGGCAAAGGAGCAAATAAGGGCAGCATACAAGGATATAGTGACCAAATATGGGCCTATTTGGGAGATCATTGATCATAGATGGAACAATCATCTCCATCGCCCTATACATGCAGCTGGGTATTTCCTGAACCCAAGGTATCATTACAAAGCGCAGCTTGGAGAAGATTTGACTTGGGGGGTTAGAGATGGCTTGTATGAGTGCCTTGAGTGCATGGTCCCTTCTGAGAATGAGCTGTTGGAGATACACCAACAAATCACTTCTTTCACTAAAGCCACAGGTACCTTCGGCAAGAACCTAGCAAAGATTGCAAGGGATGTGGATGAGCCAGGTAAAAATTCCAAAGTTTAAAGTTCAAGTGTTTAAATTTTATATACTTTATAATTTATTACCTCAAGGAACTAACTCGACTAACTATGTTTTTTGCAGCAACTGGTGGGAGTCATTTGCCAACCAATGTCCTCAATTGCAAAAGTTTGCAATTAGAGTGTTGAGTCAAACTTGCAATGCTTCCGAGTGTGAGCGCAATTGGTCTGTCTTTGAGAGGATTCACACGGAAGAAGAGAAAGCGTTTAGAACAGAAACAGTTAAATGATCTAGTCTTCGTGCAGTACAACCTTCGGCTAGGGTGCAACCAATTGTTGAACAAAAGACCTAATTCAAATCCCATTGTGTTGGATGATGTCGATCCAACTTCAGATTGGGTAGTGGAGACTCACCCACCAGAGTTTGATCCTGACTATGATTTGGAGGTGGATGGGACAGTGTAGATTCAGATGGGATGTAGATCCACTATTAGGGCCCCGTGGTCTGATTCCAGAGTCAAACATGGCAGGGCCTAGTGGAACTGCAGGTAGGCGTAGCCGTATACCTCGTGTGCCTCGTTGTGGTCGTACTCGTACTACTACAGCTAGTGCAACTTCAGAGCCTGTAGTCACAGATGTCCCTGATGGTGATGAGTCTAAGGCTCAATTCGAGTCCGAGTCAGAGACAGATGATGATGTCGAGGGTGAGGATGCACGTGCCATTTCTACTTCTAGTAGTAGTGATGATTGATCGTTGATCATGTTGATCAATGAGATAGTGACTTGCAGTCTTGACTCTTGCTAGTATGTTTTTTG
>JASDQU011441523.1:0-10857 GCA_032191745.1 Picea mariana
GAAGATACCAGTGGGTAACACTGTCAGCTCTGGTCACCAAGCCAAGGTAGTGTCCTCTGGTCAGACCTTGAAGTAAAAAAGAAAGAAAAGCAATAAATAAAAAGATAAAGGCAATAAAGGGCTTGGAAAAAATGCATCCATGACGGGTACAGCTCGCCTCCCACAAAGGCACCCACAGACAATACCTGCCCTTGGTCTTACTGTGACTGGACATCCCTAAAAACCATATCACCTCATAAAACATGGCTTGAATAATCTTCTGAGGAAACTTCCCTTATCTTGTGGGTATTAGCCCAATAGGTTATTTTGTCGGTTGCTTCAGCTTTGTATAGTAGATCTGTGTAATGTCTTTGAGCTCTTAGATGATATGCTAGGAATTTCATGCATGTATTTGATATATTTAATGATGAAATATGATTGACATTGCTATGATCGCTAGGACTAATGAGCCCATGGAGGGCGTAGTCTTTGATGTGCAGGACCATGCCCGGTGGACAGGTACCAGTGGACTGGTACACATGGGGATATGATGAGTTCGGACCTCCATGGGGCTGAAGAGCCCATCAGATGGTTGCTGGGATGGCAGAGGCAAGACAACGTTGCGATGAGCCCTTGCATGAAGAAGAAGAAGGACGTCCTCACCCAGGACACTTTGGCAGAGCCCGACCTAGGGGGATCACCCACTGCAGATGAGATGATAGCTTTTGATGGACAGGACGCCACCAGGGCAGGCTGGACGTTTTCTGGAGGATGTGGCAGTGTGCTGGGATCATTTGGCACGTGTGGCAGCTTGCAGGAGCCCTAGAAGGGACAACGTTTTTCCTTTTGGATGCTGATCTTGCCCCAAAAAAGGCCAACGTCTCCCTCAGAGGGGCCTGACGTCTCCCTTTTAGCTCATAATTTTGACATTTTAGCATTTAATGTGACAAATAATGTAATATTGTTAAGTCAGCCTTGTCTGCTGTTTTAATGACCTATTTTTGTAATTAAAGGTCATTTGGATGATATAAATAGAGGACGTTGAGCCTCATTTTAAAGGGAATAACATAACTCACTCTGTTGTGAGAGGATTACTTTTAGTCTTTTGTCTTTGTATTTGGCTCTTGGAGTTGAGGCGTTACACTTGAGGAGGATCATCTTTGGCATGTTTATGGTGTTTTCTATCATTTGGAAGGTTTACAACTAGGGTTTGATAAGCTCTTCTTGGATTTGTAAGTGTATTTCTCATGTAAAAATTCTTGATTGAATGGTTGTAGGTTGAATATCTTACATTTATGGTTATATTGTTGTTATTATGCTTAATCATTGAAACCCTAGGTAGCAAGCACACAAGTAGGTCCTTGCTTCATGTCCCCATGATAGGAAACTTGTTTAGCCATTTGATTAAGGAGAATATAGCCTAGCCATTGCTACACTAATTCCCCTTTTTCTGAGTTAGTTCTGAAACATAAATTGAAGAAAGAAGACGTCCTAGGCCTAATTGATTTTACACCTAGGGTTTGACTCTTAGGGTTTGAAAAGCCTTGGCCCTACAACACTTTTCATCCCTAGATTTATGTTTTGAAGCTAGCTGTTTTTGCCAAAGAGTTTTAAGGAAAGAGGGAGGAGCATGAGGCCTTGCTTAAGCAACACCGGAATGAGCCTCCTCCTCTTAGGGTTTTGACTTTGTGGCCCTGCCATTGCAACACTAGAAAGCCTAACCTTCTTGTCCTTAAATTTAGATTCTCCCGAGACCTAGCCTTTACTCCTTGACTCCATTTACCCTAAGGCACTAGTCTAATAATGCAATGTTGAGTCTTTTGTGTTAAAACAATCTTTCTAGCTTCCAAAAAATTGAAACCCTAACTAACCCTAGCGACTTACTAACCCTAATTCTATGATGACGTCATGCCTATTTTGAACTCTTGGCTGGTATAAAAGTTGCGGCTAGGTCATCCATTGATAGACATTGAAGTGTTGAGTATTTTCATTGGCTTATCTTGCAAAACGTCCACCTCATTGCCTAGCAAACTAACCTAGAAACTAAGTTGACGTCACCTCTAGTAGGTTTGACGCAACAACATTATATGTGAGCATATTTAAAGCATTGTGATAATCCAAGGATTGATTTTTTAACATTGAATGCCGTTGTCATTTGGTATTTATTGAAGAAGTAATAATTATAAGCCATAGCCTTTATTGCAATCATTGACTTCGTCAATAATTACTTTATTTAATGCTCATGTGTATTGATAGTCATTGACAATTGAAGCATTAACCACTATTTGCATGTATTAGTTTTATTGTTGCCTTGTCTCGCAAACATGTGCTTTTACTGTGGTTTATCTTCCTCTTGACTATCTTCTTGGCAGTAATCTGTAAAGGGAAAGCTCACTCTGACCTTTGAGCCTTAATCCCTTGATCCTTTTCCTTCAATACCCCAGATTACTAGGGACGTCTCCCTTGGGATTAGCCACCCTGAATAGAAAGAGCCCCCCATCGAGGTGACAGTGGGTGGGGAAGCTCCTGTTACACCAGTTTGGTCCCTACCTTCCAGCTACTTGACCTTAACTACAAACTGAGCGATAACAAGACCATTAAGGGCTGTCAGTATGAGTTCCTCTTCATCCAGAGTATCACCAATTGCTTCTAGCTGTTCCATGAATTGTGATATTCTAGAGAAAAACTCTTGAATTGTTTCTCCTTTCTGTATCCTTGTATTTTTGAGTTGAGTTCTTAGATTCATCTTTTGGTTGATGTTCTTTCCTTCATACATCCTGGTTAGGGCATCAAACCTTTCTTTTGGAGTCTTCTTTGATGCCACTTGATGAGTCAATTGATCTTTAATAGAATCTGCAATGATTCTTTTGGCCCTAACTGTGTCCTTTTGGTGTTTTTCCTTAGTTGCAGCATCGATAGGTTTTGGTACATCTTCTTTAATGAATCTTGCTATTTCATTCTCTTCAAGAATGAGTGCAATCCTATACTTCTAGGCACAGAATTTTTCCACACCTTCTAGCTTGTCAACAAGCTTAGTGTTTGCAAACATCTTTACTTGGAGCTAGGAAAATGACCAAAAATTGAAAATGCTCAGAATTTACTTTTGAACTTTCCAAGAGGTGCGCTTGGCTGAGGCAATTTGTTTGGTGCAGTTAGATTTCAGAAAATCCAAATTTTGCCACTTCAAACTTGACCATCGGAATTCTGGACTGGTACTTCCGGTATTGGTTTTGGTTTCCTGGTTTTTTGGTACTTATGTTTTTCTGGTACCAGTGAAAACTAGGGTTTCACTTTTCGGGAGTTCTATCCACTGAAAAAATGCGTTGAGGCTGCCAAAGAGTTTGCTAGGCTAGGGCACACTTCCTTGATGAGTTTTAGGCTGAAATTCCTCTTCAATAGAAAACCCTAATTTTCTTGTACGACAACAGTGATGTTTTTTTGCTTATTTAGTGAAAGATACTCTCTTCAGCTTAGCTCTGAAACCATGTGAAGGTTTAAGCTATTATTAGGTTTCTTTTCAATTTACAGATAACAATAGCATAGATAGGATCACTGAGAGAAACACAATCACAAGATACACAACATTTATCCTGGGAAACCCTCACGGGGGAGAAAACCCAGCAAAAACTTCCTTAATATGGATAGCCAATACAATGCCAAGACAGTAAACCAAAACACTAGAGAATATCCAACACTGAGCAATGCGCCTCTCTCTTCCTTCTTCTCCCAACTGTAGCTACCAAATGTGCGCACTGGATGAGCGAATGAGTGAGTGAGATAATGAGGCTCTGGCTTTATTTATAGAAACTGACAGGCGCTGGAAAGGTGTCTCTTCACTAGGCAGGGCCGACTTGTCTTCTTAGTGGTTAAAACCACTTTAATTAGCTTGACTTCTTAGTTTGCACAATATATTTAGGGTTTGACCAATCCACAAAAGGGGATTTGGTCAATTACACTCGACATGATCAATCCACAAAAGGGGATTGATCTAATGAATAATAACTCAATAATAAATAGAATACTCTTTGCAGTTACAATATTTCAACATAAATATTTCCATTTAATCTTGCACATAATACTTGAGGGCTAGGGTGTCGCTTATAGCACGATAAGGTAGTTAAGACATTGCAAAATTTTCATGAACTTCTTTTTCAAGCCATTCTTGTTTCTGTATTTAATATTAGCAGCTGTCATGCTTTCAAATCTCGTACTCTCTCCATGTTGGTTAAGATTCAAGAATGTATCGCTGAATTAGGGTGTTATATTTGCACCTATGTGCATCTTACTTAATTGGTATAAACAGTGTAAAGGAATAAGGACACTTTTTCTTTTGGTGGTGAGTGTAATGCTCCTCACTGGGACTTATCATTTATGACCACGAAAGCTGTAGCAGATCTCTTTTTGATGGCCATATCATCTACTTTTATACCTTTAGTTATTACTGGAAGAGTTTATTTATTAGTATTCTATGCTTGTTCAAGAACAATTTATTAATTCATTGTCAGGTATTTCTCTGATTTATTCAGACCCGCTGTGGCACATTTGTCAAAGGAGATATTTTAGCTTTCAGTCTTGTTTTTAGATATAGATCTAATGAAGGAGCTTGCCATTGAGCAGGGGTTCAGCATAGTGCTAATCCAGAGGAATGAGGGGACATTTCTTGTAGCATTTGGAGGTTATAACAAGGAACTTTCTAATGAGGTATGTTATGGGTAAGCTCATTTTTCATACTTTAACTTAATTATATTTATTCATATAATTCTAATTGACACCAACTCTCTTTGTATTGAGGCCTGAAGGTCGAAGTGTTAATGAGTATACTACCTGAGGCAGCCCTGCAGAGTTCTACAGTCACTGAAAATAAATCATTGCAAGGGGAAGATTTTTTGAAGCACACACAGGAGCGTACCCCTTGTGGGCTCGCTCCCGTGGTGTCAGCTCGAACATTTCCATGCTCATGTATCAGTGTTGCAAAACACCACTTGACATCTGCTGCAGACCACCGTAGCTCTAGTCGAAATTCTCTGCCAGAAGTATCAATTGTAGGACATACTGTTGATGCTGCAGGTGCCATACCTCTTCACAAGCTATTTCAGCAAGAGGAAGAAATTACTGCAGAATCAGCAGTTCAAGGAAATTCCAATAGAAGTGAAAATGAGACTGCAGATCAATCTCTCACGGAGAACAAGAGTGTGCAGGTAAAGTGATTTTTTGAATGTTTGTTACTGTATATAAATTGCATAATTAATATTTTTCTTCTTCTTGTATAAATCGTTTTTATAATCTTGAGAATTTTTGGAACCTTTATATGGAATTTGAGATGATAAGTTATGGCTAAAGACTACCTGGTAAGAAAATTGACTGAGAGAAATTGTAGAAAGAAATAATTACAATTTTCAATAATATCTGAAGCATAGATGTGCTCTTGAGTGTATCTTATTTTAAGGTTATCTTTTCTTAGAAATATTTATGCTCTACCTACTTGTTTAAGGAGAAGCCATAACGAAACCTTAATCAGGTCTTTTAAATGTAACATCCACATTCGTTTTGGCAGACATGCAGATATATAATCAGTATATGGCAGTCAAAACACAAATGCATAATGATTTTAGAAATTTATGTTAGATTTCAATAAACAAAGAAAAGAAAATAATTTTTTTAGATTGTTGTATGGTGGTTGAAGGGAGAAACCAGTGCCAATTAAAATCCTAGGACTAATGGGGTCAAATACTATCCCGAAGGACCTATTTTCGTATGTAGTTAGGGCTGGAAATGAGGCCTGAAAGCTCACTAGATCCACCCTATGATGCTAGAAATAAATGCAGAAATTTCATAAGGAAGCCAAAGGATGCTCCTTCAAGTAGCAACTTATCTTTACCCTGGAAATGGAATCAACAAGCTTTGAAAGTATTCCTAAGATATATCATGCAAATTATTAAGCCCAAAACTAAGATAGAAAAGGAGAAAAGGGGTGTTAACACACTAGACTCCTGCCAAGTAGTAGATGTACTCTTCAAATGGATCAAGTTCCTAGCCGTTGCTATGTAAAATAATCCACACGACTTCAAGCTTGGAGAACCAAAATATTCAGCCACACATGCAAGAAAGGCCTTGAAATGAAATGAAATCCCAAAATACTCTTAATGCTTGATATTCAACAAATGCTCTCTCTAATATTCCAATGACAACCCAAAATAACCAAGGATGGGAGCCTCTTATGTAGAGTTTTAGGCTCAACAACCCTCTCAATACAATAATATTATCCATGGTGAAAATCCTTAGATGTAGCCTAGGAAATCATAAAGAACCTTCATCCTCTAACTACCTAAGGAGGATAAGGTCAACCATACATAAAAAAAGTGAAGTGGTTATGGCACATGTACAAAAGTCTCCATGGGAATAGGACGTCTCCCTCAAAATGGTAGAAGGATAGGTCAAAAGGCTTTGGTATGTAGCCTTTGGTGAAGGAGTGAGGCCTAACAACCTCATTCAAACAAGGTTGAACCCTCAAAGGATGAAAACAACTAGTATGCAAGGCGTCCAATGGTGGCATGTGTGGCTCCAAAGGTGGTTGATTCCTCTCAAAATAATCTAACAGTCCAAAGGTGAAGTCTCCATGGTAGCAACCAATTCTTCAAATCATGCCAACAATCATCTCCAACAAGTAAGGGGTCCAAAACAAGTTGACGTCCAAGCAAGATGCCAATGATCGCATCCAAAATTGGATGGCTCCTCAAGAATGGTGACGTAAGCCTCTAAATGTGTGCCAAATGGTGGAGCGCTCTTATGGGGATGATGTGTCCTCATCTCATATATCCATCATGCATGGAAAACAACCCTCAATATGGCTAGGCATTCAAGGGAGGGCCCTTCCGTTGTCTAAGTGCATAAAAATATGTAGAAGGGGGTACAATGCTCTACATGGAGGTGTTTTACATGATATTAAGTGCCAAATAACCCAAAACTGCTAGGGAAATAATCACTTAGGCCAAAGTGTGACATACATGAATCCATGCTTAAGCTAAATGGGAAGTGTGCTTCTAGGTATAAAATCTTTACGATAACATAGCACAACTTTTACAAATGGTAGTGGGAAACCTTTGGGAAATGGTAATTTGTGAGTGTCATAGATTTCCTAGTAAGTGGGAAACCTTTGGGAAAGGTTTGTGACTAGGGGTCCCTTAAGGGGTTATCACACTATTCCCAACCATACTTACCACTTTCCGCTCATTACATTCCCATCATGTTGCCCTCTTCTAGGCCCTTTGACATTAGTGACCGGAGAAGGACATGTAGCTCATTTTATGGGAAGAAGGGGCTGAAGGCCTAGAGGGATTATTGTAGGCTAAAAAGATAAAGGACTAGATATTAAGCTTCCAGAGACTTCGCCCAGGGATCCTCGAGAAAGCAATGAAATGCTTCTCTGTAAGAAAAGGGGGACCTACAAAATTGAATTATAATGAATGTTTAAGGGGTTAGTTGGAGGATAGGAGGTCTCATCACTAGCCGACCTATCATGATCATGAGTATTTAGTGGTAAGACATTACCATCCTCTGGTCACCAAGCCAGGGTAGTGGCTCTCAGTTACACAACTGAGAGAAAGGGGGGTGTGATCATGAGCCAACCTTCTCATTTCCGCAAGGTATTTGTGAGTGACACTGTCATTATCTGGACACCACGCCAGGATAGTGGCTTTCAACCCATTCCTTAAAACATGAAAGAAACAAACAATGGCAAGAAGATGGGCTTGGAAAAAATGAATTGCAAGCGAAGGTGCCACACACCCTCTACAAAGGCAACCATGAATGAGATAATACGAGCTCTTGTATGTCATGAAACTCAAAGACCTATGAAGTCTAAGCCCCTTCCACCTCATCATCCATTTAATAACCTTAAAAGGCCATCCTTGGGAGCACATCCCCTACTTGAGGTTCTTGGTCTACCCAATAGGATCTTTATGACACCCCTTCCATACTTAATCTTGGTCAATCGTATATGGTTTTGTGCTTTTGTTTAATTTGATGAGGTAGTTTTGATGCACATGTTTAGGTGCCTTGCTTATTAGACATGGTTTATACTTGTCATGATATCTTTGACTTGAGATCTTTTGAGGGCGTACCCTTTTGTTTTGCAGGACCTTGCTTGGTGGTCAGTTTTGGGAGAACAAGCCTAGCTTGGGCTTCCATGGGGCAAGGAGCCTACAGGTTGGATGAGGTAGGCTCACATGCCGAATCATGATGACTTGCCTTTGGAGGCCTAGAAGACAATGTGGAAGACATGACCTATCCCTCGCATGCCAAACGTTTTTCCTAGGAGAGACAAAACGTCACTTATGGAGGCTTGACGTCGCCTAGAGGGCTATGGTTTGGTGGTGAAGGTGTTGTTAGATGACATGTGGCACATTTTGAAGGAAGGAGGCTTGAAGACCATCAAGAGAGGACTTGGATGAGTGACAAGTGGTCTTTGGAGGTCTAGCCATGCATCTACTACTCCAATGACTTCTTCAAAGTGCCAAATCCTCCCCTAAAGGGGTGACATCACCTTGTTCTAGGGTTTCTTTTGTGGAAAAGTGAATTTTAAAATGAATTATTTAATATTATTTTGATGCAAGGGGTAAGCTAAGGGTTGTTGACCACTTATCTTATGTTTTACCTGTGCTAAGTGGACAAACTATGTGATAGACATTTTGTATAAATAGAGATCATGAAATCTCATTTTGAATCATAACTCTCCCATTGTGAAGAGCTAAGGACTGAAATTTTCTCTACCTTGAGCTTTTTGTTCTCTTGAGCTATGGTATGGTGCCTTCTTTGGTTATGGACTACATGATGATGATGCACTAGCTCTTGGAGGTCTTCTTCTAGCTATTGTGGTGGTTTATCTTGGCATGTTATGGTTTATCTTGTTGCTATTTGGATTGGTAAAATATTTTACTTGTTGCTATCATTTGTAATTCAAGCTCAAGGTTGATTGTTGCTAAGGCTAGGTAGGGAGTATAAGTGCATACACCCCTACTTTGGCTCCACCATAAATTTAAGCATAGAGTTATTGTTTTGCAAGGTTTTGCTAAGGAAGTATAAGGACATACACTCCTTAGATTAAACCTTAGCTAGGTTACTTGCCTTGGGGAATAAGAGGATTTGTACCCCCAAGGAGGTAGTAGCTTTAGCTCTTTACTTTTGACCCCATCAACCCATTGATCAAAGGCACTAGTTGTTGCATTGGAGAAATAAAACATTGCATTGGTAAACGTGAAAATTTGAAATTTGAGGTTCTCTCACTTGGATATTGTTCCTTGAGCCTTAGGCTATCTTGCCTCATTGAGGCGTCCCCTTTCATCCATTAAAACTTGCTGCTGTAATAAAACTAACCTACAACCATTAGGGTTGCATAGATCTAACCCTTCAAACCTAGATAACTCCTAAATTAACCCTAGAAATCAACTATAACTTCTCCCTAACAAACTACTAACCCTAACGTCATTAAACCAAACACTAAGAAGAAGCCCAAAATGAAGAACATGCGCTATCATCCTGTCCATCCAACTGTCCCTCAAATGCGCAAGAGTCACTAGCCTCATCAGACTGCTCTAAGTAGGCATCTATGGTTTCATCCTCCTGCAACTCCTCATCCTCAGTGTCATAGTGCACCTCAACGATGTGCATCTTCCCTTTACCCCTACGTCTGTGATCTGGATCCCAAGGTTCTTTGCAACTGTAGCAAAGTTCCCTGTTCCTAATGGGTGCAGGATTTATCTGTTCTTCGTTCCATCTAGTTGCTCTGGCTTTGTTTTCCTCTGTTATGCTGACCCAATGTGTAACCTCATCTTTGCTCCACCTAGGATTTTTTATGGATACAAACTGTTGGAATGTTATTAGAGCCCTGAAAGTCTCATTGAGGGCTCGATATTCCCTTTCACAATATACAATCTCTCTAGCAAAGTCCAAAAAATCCATCTTTCCTTATGGAAGACCCCACAGGCTGGGAGGAATCTTCGCTCTGATACCACTGTAATGTTCCCAACTAGATCTGATTGGAACATTAGGTTTTTATCGTGTTTTATGTGTTTTCTAGTTGTGGCATTTTGTCAAACACTTTGGTGATTTTAGTCTCTTGAGTTGTGTTGGGGTTTATAATGATGGTTCTTGTGTGTTTTCAACAAGTAAATGATAATATTGCAGCCAATAACATATACACAACAAATACAATTGAAGCAACTCAAGTAAATAACATAAATACCTCAGATCTAATATTATTCAGAATAGTAGAAGATCCTGATACAATGGATCTGTAGATCTGGTACAATATAGCTGAAATCTGTTAATGTTTATGCCATTATTATAGTTCTTTGCATTTCGATAGATAAGAGCATCATAAGAACAAGATCATTGAGAAATACACATTCACAAGAGACACATCATTTATCCTGGGAAACCCTCCAGGGGAAGAAAACCCAGCAAAAACTTCCTTATCATAAATTGCCAATACAATGTTCAAGAGATAACTCAAACCAATACAGATCTCCAAAAGATGCGCCACTGTTCTTCTCTCTCTTTTGTTGGTAACTGTTAAATTTACATGCAGCAGCGAGAGCCATTCTCCTGGAGGATGGCTAAGACCCTAGACGAGATCTAGGGCACCCAGTGCACTCCTGGGATATGTGGTCTGGGACAAATATTGATAAAGACCCTAGGTTAGTAACCAGGGCCCCTGGTTTGTAACCAAGGTACCCATGCCTGGTGCATGGAAGTCTTGGTTTGTAACCAAGCAATTAAAGACCCTAGGTTTGTAACCAGGGCCCCTGGTTTGTAACCAGGGAACCCATGCCTGGTGCATGGAAGTCTTGGTTTGTAACCAAGCAGTTGAAGACCCTAGGT
>JASDQU011441523.1:10957-34527 GCA_032191745.1 Picea mariana
GAATGTTTGATGCAGTTGCTGTTGCTGGCCCGGGGTACAAGGGCCCTACCTATGAGGAGTTGAGAGGGCCTACCCTTCAGAATGAAAAGCTTGATTGTGCTAGTAGATTGGAGGAGCTTAAGGCATCATGGGGAATCACTGGATGCACCGTGATGTCAGATGGTTGGACGGACCAGAAGGGCATGACACTTCTCAACTTCTTGGTTAATTGTCCTAGGGGGACAATGTTTGTTAAATCTGTTGATGCATTTGCACATGTGAAAGATGCATCATTATTATGTGACTTGTTGGACGAGTTCATTTGGGAGGTGGGTCCACAACATGTTGTCCAAAACATAACGGACAATGCTGTTAACTATGTCGCTGTAGGCAGGATGCTTATGCAGAGGTATCCTACCTTGTTTTGGATTCCTTGTGTTGCACATTGTATAGATTTGATTTTGGAGGATATGGGAAAGATTCTTTATATCAGGGACATTGTTGAATCGGCTAAGAGCATCACAAAATTTATATATAATAATGCATTTGTGCTTAGCTTGATGAGAAGATTCACAAATAATGAGGAGTTGGTGCATCCTGCAATGATGCGCTTTGTCACTAGATTCATATCTCTTTGATCTCTCTTGGCTTGTATGCGAGACCTGAAGATGATGTATGTTTTACATGAGTGGGATGATTTATCATTTAGCTGTAAATTGGAGGGGGAGGCCATATGCAGGCTAGTGTCATACCAGGAGAGCTTCTGGGTGGGAGTGGAGGAGGTGGTTGCCATTAGTGAACCTTTGGTAAAGGTTCTTCGGTTGGTTGATGGAGACAAGCCCGCAATGGGCTACTTGTATGAGGCCATGGATAAGGCCAAAGAAGCCATCCGTGCCAATTATGATGACAAGGGAGATGATGGATTTCAGAAACAACTACAGATATGGGGAGTGATTGGGGAGTGATTGATCAATGATGCAACAATACACTTCATCGCTTGATTGATGCTGTAGGGATCTACCTCAATTCCGCATTATGGAAGGATTCCTCGCATGTGTTGAGAGGATGGTGCAAAGTCATGAAAAATGTGCAGAGACTTCCAAAGAAATGGAAATATATAGGATGTCTGGTGGGAATTTTGGATTTAAGATGGCTATAGCTAATAGGAAAACCAAAATGCCAGGTAAGCTTCATTAAATTTCAAATTTCGATGTCTCTTCTTAGTTCTTTTTGTTGATTTTTCATAAGCTAGGTTAAGCATGAAGTTCATTCCATTTTTAGCATTTCACTTAACCATAAACAATAATGTTGCATCAACCAAGATCACAAGAAGAAACACCATGCACAAGAACACAAGAAGTATCCTGGGAAACTCTTCTCAACAAGTGAAGAAAACCAAGCCAAATCCTTTGCTGTATTCTTCAAGAGAAAGACCTTCACCACCAAGAAAGACCTAGCACACAAGAGGGTGCTCAAACCCTAGAAGACTAGCGCCCAAGAGGTGCGCACTTTTTCCCAAGTAGATGTACTTGCTGAAATTTCCAAACTCATAAGAAAGATATGATTCCACAATGGGGAATTTCTCTTTACTTATATTAGACTTGTCCTATCAACTGAAGTGTCTTTTGGCTCTGTTATCGCACAGTTTGTAGCTAGGATAAAAGGCTATAAGGTAGAGGGCCAAACTGGCGTAACAAGAACCTATCCCACCCAATGTCACCATGATGGGAAGGCTCTTTCTCTTTAGGGAGGCTAGGCCCAGGGAAGACGTCCCTGGTGACCTGGGGTTTTGAAAGGGCAAAGGATAAAAGGACAAGGACAAATTCCCCCTTCACAGAGCATCGCCAATCAGATAGTCTTGGCTAAACAACCAATAATAAGGTATAACCAAAGAGAAGAAAAGCACCTGCTTGAGACAACACAACAAGGAAACTGATACGTGCAATCTTGGTTAGTACTTCATATAAATCAGTGACTATCTGATATTCAATATAAGCAATTTAAAAGTAAATGTTGACGAAGTCAATGTTTACAAAATAGCAATGATAAATGTATCACTAGTCAATAATTACAAGAATGATATGGCATCCAATATAATAAATCACTTCTTAGCTCAATCAATGCCTTCAACAGCCATTCAATTACTCAAAAGACAAAAAGTTGCTGCATTAGCAAGGAGTGACATCAACATTCAGGGTTAGTAGGGTTAGGTAGAGCTAGGGTTAGTGTAGTTAGTGTTTCAGTTCAAAAGCTTTGAGAGTGTTTAGATTAGGTTCTACTTCAACGCTTGAGGTCTTAGATCAATGCCTTTAGGGTTAAATGGAGTCAATAATGAAGGACGCAGGAGTTGAAGGAGGACGACTAAGGATTGGAGGGAAGAGCTCTGAAGTGCTGCTATGGCAGGGCCTCAGAGACAAAACCCTAGGGGAGAGAGGCTCAATCCAGTATTGCTATGGCAAGGCCTTGTGCTCTCTCTTCCTTCCTTAGATGGTAAAATGGCTAGCATGAAAGATAAATTCAAGACAGGAGTCAAATGAGGGAGAGTGTTGCTACAGCAAGGCTCTATCATCAAACCCTAGAAGAAAACGACCCTAAGTGTAGATAACCTAGGCCTGGGACATCTCCTCCTTCTTGAGCTCTGGAAAGTACAGCTAGCATATGAAGAGGGGAAAAATGAGTGTAGCTAAGGCTAGGCTCAATCCTCTTCAGCATGAAAGAGTAGAGTGTTGCTATGGCAAGGCTCTATCTCACTTCAACAAACAAAATGGCTAGAAATCTTGACGGGGACATGAGACAAGGACCAATTATGTGTGCTTCTCACCTAGGGTTTATGCAGCAAATTTATAATAATAAATGCAAGTAATAACAATGCAACCATTCAATTAAGACGTTTTGCAGAATTTCACTTACATTTCACCAAGAAACATCATAGCAAACCCTAGTTGTAATACCTTCCATCAAGAGAAATGCCAAAAAATGCTAGGAGAATCTTCCTTCAACAAGTGCGCCTCACGAAGGGCCTACCAACTGGCTACCTAGGACATCCTCACGTTCTGAAGTCAAGGAAGGGATCGACAAAGATCTAGTAGACGATTGGCAAACTACCAAGGGAAAGTTGAAAAAATGCGATAACTGACTCAAACTTGTAGTATCCAACCGACCCTTGGAGTCTAGGGTTTGCCTAAGAGGAAACTCAACATAAAAAATATACTTCCCAACTACACCTTTAATGGACAAGCACGGTAAAGTAATAACAGGTGGCTGGAGTGAAAAGTCATGAGAAACCTTCTTTAGGCAAACAATGTTCTTACTTGTATCAAAATCCGAGCAGAGTGGTGGTTGATAATCATCTTCATAAAATAAATCCAAATGCTCAGAGGAACAATCATCAGAGTCCTCAAGGTATAACCGAAAATCATCGGGAAAACAAGGTACTAAGTCATCCTTGGGTTTTTGGAGAGTATGGGTAAAAACCTCATCTCCTTGTTGCCACTGGTGAAGAATAATCTGCTGTGATAATTGCAAAGGCGACACTTGGAAATGACTTTCAATGTCGTAGATAGGACCCATATCATAACCAACTATATCCCACCTACGTCTCCCAACATGTATGAATTCATCAATGTTGTCAACTATGTCATTATTTGTATCATAACATGCAGGTCTTGAAAACTCATTCGCCGCCTCCTCATTTCCTTCGTCATAAGGTAAAACATCATCAAAAACTAGGGGAGGAGGGAAACTTACTGTTTCTTCTTGTGCAGGCACTTCTAGGACTTGGGCATCTTTGGCATGCATTACTGTCTTATCCTTGGTCGTGCAGAAAGGAAGATGCTCTTCATTCGGGGATTCCATTTCTCCATCACTCTCTAAATCATGAAATAAGGTATCATCAAAATCCTGAAAAGGAAAGAAACTAACCTTATCGTCTTGTTGTTGTGCAGGTGGAGAGGGCTTATGGATCGCTTCTTCAAGAGGAAGAGTGCATGTTGATACTTCGTTATTGGGCTCCGACTCCTCAATTATTTCTTCAACAGTCCCTTGTTGATCTGCGGTTTGCTCCCCTTCTTCTTGGAGATCAATGATGAAGCTCTCAAGGGTAAACAAATTCTCTCCATTGATAGTACTTAAGGTAAAGAGGCATCCTATATCAAGCGAGGAGACCTTCTCCTCAATCACTACAGCTATGTAGTAGGCTTCGTCGAGCGTCCTTATGGTTCTTTCATTAAGAGAAAACTTAGATACCCCAAAAGTGCATTAGTAAAGAGATGGACCAAGTATCTCTCCTCGGGATGATGACTTTCAGGAATCTGATATAGCATGTTCTCAAATCTAATCTAGAAGTATCCGACAGTTTCGTCCTCAGCTTGCTTTATATGCTCGCGTTCATGTAATAGAAATGGGATGTCTTGCTGCTGGATACCCCATCCCTTGAGAAAAAATTTCTCAAATTGCTCCATAGTCTTGATGTTGGCCTTGGGGAGGTTATCATACCGTTGTTTGGCATTCTAAGAAAATGTGGTAGAGGAAAGTTTCGTGACCACGTCTTCAGCATAATCATCGACCAAATAGGATAGGAAGAAATTCCAGAAATTTCTCATGTGATAGTCATCTCTTTCTCTATCACCACCACAGAATCCAGGGAGCAAATTTATATATTCAAATGGCATTTTTTGAGGGTACCCCGGGATGTTACTCGTGTCCAAAGGCTTGTAGTTCCCGGGATCCCATTGTGAAGTCATTGTTGGCTTCGTCATTAGTGGAGTCGCCAGATAGTTTTCTTGAAACTAAAGAAAAAGGGAAAGCACCCTAGTGGAGTTGCCAGGTAAGCTTGTAAGATAAGGCTCTGAGGCAAAGCGTACTGAAAAAGATTTGTCGTTTGAGGAGAATTGACTCAGTGCTCCCCGGCAACAGTGCCAAAATGTTATCGCACAGTTTGTATCTAGGATAAAAGGTTATAAGGTAGAGTGCCAAACTGGCGTAACAGGAATCTATCCCACCCAATGTCACCATGATGGGAAGGCTCTTTCTCTTTAGGGAGGCTAGGCCTAGGGGAGACGTCCCCGGTGACCTGGGGTTTTGAAAGGGCAAAGGATAAAAGGACAAGGACAAATTCCCCCTTCAGAGATCACCGCCAATCAGATAGTCCTGGTAAAACAACCAATAATAAGGTATAACCAAAGAAAAGAAAAGAACCTGCTTGAGACAACACAACAAGGAAACTGATACGTGCAATCTTGGTTAGTACTTCATATAAATCAGTGACTATCTAATATTCAATATAAGCAATTTAAAAGTAAATGTTGATGAAGTCAATGTTTACAAAATAGCAATGATAAATGTATCACTAGTCAATAAATACAAGAATGATATGGCATCCAATATAATAAATCACTTCTTAACTCAATCAATGCCTTCAACAACCATTCAATTACTCAAAAGACAAAACATTGCTGCATCAATGATATAATAGCAAGGAGTGACGTCAACATTCAGGGTTAGTAGGGTTAGGTAGAGCTAGGGTTAGTGTAGTTAGTGTTTCAGTTCAAAAGCTTTAAGAGTGTTTAGATCAGGTTCTACTTCAACACTTGAGGTCTTAGATCAGTGCCTTTACGGTTAAACGGAGTCAATAATGAAGGACGCAGGAGTTGAAGGAGGACGACTAAGGACTGGAGGGAAGAGCTCTGAAGTGCTGTTATGGCAGGGCCTCAGAGACAAAACCCTAGGGGAGAGAGGCTCACTCCGGTGTTGCTATGGCAAGGTCTCGTGCTCTCTCCTCCTTCCTTAGATGGCAAAATGACTAGCATGAAAGATAAATTCAAGACAAGAGAGTCAAATGAGGGAGAGTGTTGCTACAACAAGGCTCTATCATCAAACCCTAGAAGAAAATGGCCCTAAGTGTAGATAACCTAGGCTTGGGACGTCTCCTCCTTCTTGAGCTCTGGAAAGTACGACTAGCATATGAAGAGGGGAAAAATGAGTGTAGCTAAGGCTAGGCTCAATCCTCTTCAGCATGAAAGAGTAGAGTGTTGCTATGGCAAGGATCTATCTCACTTCAGCAAACAAAATGGCTAGAAATCTTGACAGGGACATGAGACAAGGGCCAATTATGTGTGCTTGTCACCTAGTGTTTATGCAGCAAATTTATAATAATAAATGCAAGTAATAACAATACAACCATTCAATTAAGAAGTTTTGCAGAATTTCACTTACATTTCACTAAGAAACATCATAGCAAACCCTAGTTGTAACACCTTCCATCAAGAGAAATGCCAAAAAATGCCAGGAGAATCTTCCTTCAACAAGTGCGCCTCACTAAATCAGCCAAAACCCTAAAGTAGGGCGCAAATTTCAGACCTCACTAAGTGGTGAGTGAAAGATGATGATAAAATGAGAGTCAAAACCCTTAATATATAATGTATCAATGACCTAATTTTACTTTTTAGGTCATAAAAAGGCCGACAAGGCCATAATACCAAAATAATACTGTTTTTACATTAAATTGTCAAATTAAAACCCTAATTGAGCTGCAAAGAGAGTAAAAGCCCCTTCAGGGGAGGCGCTAGCCCTTTCTAGGGCAAATGAGACATCTAGGAGCAAAACATTAGCCCCTCAGGGGCCTCTCCAGCATGCCACACGTGCCACTGCTGCTCAGTCTGCCTCCAAAAGTGTCCATGAAGCTGGATGACGTCATGGTGAAGATGGGGACGTCTTAAGCCTTCCAAGGCTAACGTTCCACTGAAAAGGGGTCATTCCCCCTAGGTCTAGTCCTGCTGGAGTGTCTCTAGTGGGACGTCCTCTTCCTTTCAGGTGCAAAACCCCTGATTAAGCTCTGTCCTGTCCCTGCCCCTTGATGGGGTCTCAACATCCATCTGGTGGGCTCTTCAGCCCCATGGAGGTCCGAACTGATCATCTCCCCATGTGTACCGGTCCAAATGGTACCTGTCCGTCGGGCATGGTCCTGCACATCGAAAGCTACGCCCTCCATGGGCTCATTAGTCACAGGGATCATAGCAATGTCAATCACATCTTATCATCAATATTATTAAACATATGCATAAAACCCCTAATACATCAGTAAATAGCTCAAAGACATTACAAAAACCTGCAATACAAGATTGGAGAAAAGGTCAAGGCGTCTTATTGGGCTAGTGTCCACAAGAAAAGGAAAGTTTCCAGAAAGATCTCATCCAAGCCATGTAAGTGAGGTGATGTGGCTATGGATGTCCAAACATGTGGGTGCAGTGAGGGCCAAGGATGCATAAGTGTTACTTGTGGGTGCCTTTGTAGAAGGCGAGCTGTACCTGTCATGGATGCGTTTTTTCGAAGCCCATTCTTGCCTTTATTCTTTTTATTCTTGTTTTACTCTTTTATTTGCTTTTTTTGTTCAAGAACTAACCAGGGGACACTGCCTTGGCATGGTGACCAGAGCTGACAGCGTTACCCACAAGTACTTTCACAGAGATGAGAAGGCTGGCTCATGATGAGACCCCCTTTCCCTTGGCCATGCAACCAAAGGTCACTGTCCTGGCGTGGTAACCAGATGGTGGCAATGTCATATTGTTAGGTACCCATGGACCTAATAGGCTGGCTCGTGATGAAACCCCCTATCCTCTAAGTAGGTCTTGTTTTGTTATTTTCCGGGTCCCTATTGTTTCTTGCTGAGAGGCTTTTTACTACCTTCTCAGGGATCCCTGGGCGAAGCATCTCGAGGTTTTATTTCTAGGCTTTTGTCTTTTACCAACTGCTTTTACCTTCTGGGCCTTTAGCCCCTTCTTCCCACGAGATAAGGTGCAATCCTGTAAATTGGTCAACCCAATGCCTGGATAAGGGGAATGGGATAAATGAATGGGAGATAAGATGAAAGAGTGGTGCTATGATGGGAGCGGACGATGGCTTTTCAGAAATCCCCCCAGTGGCAAACCAAAACCTATGGGCACAGGCTTGCTAGGGCACCCTATCAATTCCCCCAAGCATGGTCAAGTGGGCAAATGTAAGATCCAAGCAGTTGTTAGAGATAAAAGGAATCAGATGCATATATTTAAAGGTTTTAATGATAAAAAATGACACATACCATGATACTTGGACCAATTACCTCATGGAGCAAGAACCTTCTCTGATACAGGACCAAGCCGATGGTGATGGATGCTGCTATTGCTGACAAGACAAAGCTGATGAAAGAAGAAAATGATGGGCCCTCCAGGGCCATGCTCAGGTCAATCCTGCTCTCGGTACTCCATCTCTAGGACCTGTGGGCCTCGAGACATGATCTCCTAGTTATCCCTAAAAAGTGGGGATAACAGGCTCAACAGGGCCGACCTCTCTAAGACATATTATTATTGTTATTATTATAATTAATATTATCCAGATTAATTATCTTTTACATTTATTATAAATCACACTAAGGTAGGGCCGACTTGTACCCTTTACATAACAAATAGGGTTACAGGCAGGTCTGACTCTTGAACAATATATCGGAAAGGATCTGATACACCCACTAGTGCTCATCCACTAGGGGCACATCCATAGGGATGTCATGTCTCTGGTTCACTACATTACACAGAAGAACTAGTTCTTCACATGTTCACCTGTGCTCGTCCACAGGCACGTCCACTCTACAGATCTTCATTCTGATTGCTTCACACAGGAGAATCATCTGGAGTCTTCTCGTCAACTCTGTTGCTCAGAGGAGGCTAATACATCATCTTCATTTCGATTCACATGATGATGCACCCAACACTTTGGGATTTCACACGTTCACCTTGTGCTCAGCCACAGGCACGTCCAACTCAACAGATTGCCTTTCCCACTGGATAATCATCTGGAGTTATTCTCAACTCTCTGAATGGAGGAGGTCATCTCTACGTTCCTAGCTCTGTCTCAGGCAGGAACCACGTACCCTTCTTAGGGGCTTCCCCTCAGGTTTGTAAGCTGAGAGAAAGACTTACATAACTGCAATGATCCACACCTCACAGGTTTGTAAGCTGGAGAATGTCTTGCATAGCTACATTCATCAACACTCCCTCTCAGCTAGGGAGGCATTCTTTATCATGCCAAGTCTCACACGGATGTATTTTGAATTTTTTCTTGGCTAGAGTTTATCGACACTCCCTCTGAAGCAGGGAGCCATTCTTCACAAAGTTAATTTGGTGAAGATATATGCAATCTGCTCATGTGTAGGAAGGTACTTCATGTGTACGATTTTCCTCTGCATATCTCTGAAATAAGGATATTTCATCTCATCGTATTTCGATCCATCAGGAAAAACTAGGTTCTCAAGGAGCTTTACTCACGGCTCTTGGTTATCATCATAGGATTCATGTCATGGTTAAGAAAATATGTCAAAAGCTTGTGAAGCCTCATTGCTTCGCACACCTGATTCTATATACTCTTCTTTTGTGGTACTCAAGGCTATAGAGTTTTGTTTCTTGTTGCATTAGGAAACCATGGAAAACTTTACGATAGAACATCAATCGGATGTGCTTTTCCGGTTCACTGTACTTTCTGCTCAATCTGAATCGACATATCCTGCAAAATCAAGTTCATACTGGAGGCATATCTTAGGCTATATCTAACTGTGCCTCGTATATATCTCAATACATGTTTTGCTGTTGTCTAGTGAGTCTGTCTCGATTGACTCATGAAATAACTAGGCACATTCACTGCATGGCATGAATCAAGTCTGGTGTTAACCAGATACATTAGTGATCCAATTAGCTATGGATCAGTCTCGTCTAAATCATCATCAATCTTCTTCTTTAAATCCATCACGATGGATTTTGCATTCTATCATACTGAACTTTTTTAATATTTTCCTTGAATCAAGAAAATGTCATCGGTCCTCTATCATACTTCTTGTCCCAAGAAGTAGTGCATCATACTCAGATTCTTCATCTTGATTTCAGAAGTCAAGGATTAGTTGTATCCATCAACAACACTTTTTGAATAAGTCATCAGGATCAAGCTCTTGTTAACAACACTATAATGATATAGGTTTGGATCAGCAACACTCTTGCTAAAATCCATTCTCATCATGAATCTATCTATCTGATATAGTTTCCAACTCATGGATGGTAGTACGGATGGAAGTGAATCGGGTTCATTGGATCAAGTGTCTCATCATAGACAACTCCCTTTGTTTGTGAGAAACCTCTGGCTATAGATCTCGTTTTGTATTTCTCGACACTTCCATTAAATGCATGCTTGATCTTATAGATCCACTTGGAAGTTACCACAAACTTCCCTTTTGGTCCCTGAATAATATCTTATACATCTTTCTTTAAGATATACTGATATTCTTCTGTTATGGCATCTTGCCATACCTGTTCTCTTGTTTCTTCTCTAAGACAAGGAGGCTCAACATCAATGAAGTGGCTCATGACTGAAGGATAGAAAATCTCTTTCACTTTCTTGGGATGTGCCTTGAGTGGCTTGTATGTTTCTTTGCTTCTTGCAGAGTGAGTCTAGGTAGGCCTTTTATGCTTTACTGCAATATCTCTGAACATATCAACTGGAGAAACTGGATCAACTGGAATAATGTCTGTCTCCCTTTGAAATGTTGAAGGGGGAGAAGTTATTGTCTCACTGTCAATCTTCATCTGAGATTCTCTGGATCTTTGAAAGGCTATCTCTTCTTCAAGGACAACATCTCTACTTGTCTCAATATGTCTCTGACCAGGGATGTCGATCTGGAATGTCTTCAAGATTCACTGTTTATCTCATAACGTATCCTTTCTTCCTGAAGGGTGTAGCTTAGACTTTTTCTCTTTGGGTACAAGAAAATACATTGGGTACCCAAATAACCTAAAGTGTTCAATCTCAGTCTTCATTTCGATGAAGACTTCTTCTGGAGTTATGTTTTTCAAAGCCTGGTGAAAACTCTTGTTTTGAACATATACTGTGTCATGCATGCTTCTACCCATGGAATCATAGAAGGATTCTGATCATGCATTTTTTTGCATTGGTTGTCTCAGTGATGGTTCTATTCTTCCTCTTTCTCAAATAGTTTTGACTCCCTCTGAGTCATGTGACTCCCTCTGAAGGATAAGCATCTTCTTTTCTTGTTTAACCTACGTGGAACAACTAACAAAAGGAACCAACACAAGAATATCTCCTATAGGAGAATAATGAGTACATCTCTAGAATCAAAACAATTTAAGGAATGTTGTCACGGCTACAACACCTATTTGTAATGTAGCAAACTTTTAAAATATGGATTAGAGGAATGATAATTACAACAATCAAACCTGGAGTCTTCACTTCAAGAGTGTCGTTCCTCTGAATGCACTGAGATCCTTCTGGATCCATGACTTGAACAAAAGGTTCCTTTGTCCTGCAATTACCCTCACGACAATGATACAAATGATATATATATATATATATATATATATATATATACAAATGCATATATGATTTCTCCAATGGCACATGGTTGATCTCTGTCCTCTGACATCTTCATGAAGGAGGTAGTCATAATGTCACATTTTGTGTCACCCACAATAAGTCTTCCTTTGAAGTCTTGTCTTCTTGGAACTGAGTTTGCTTGAATCATCAACCTTTCCTCTCATTATGATTTTGCTCATTTTTGGATTTTTCACAAACCCTTGTCATCTTGGCTAGTAAACCTAACGGCTAGGCTAGGCTAGCACTTTTAGGTTTAGTTGGACTTATGACTGCCAACAATAAGCCTTTGAAAGATAGGAGAACACTGGTGAGCTGAAGAGCTCCTTCAATGAGTTGTAGAAACCCTAATTCTGAAATTTCTGCAGAAATTAGCGAAACCCTAGGGCCAAAATTTCAAAATGCTCGGAATTTCATTTTGAGAGTCTTTGGAGGTACGCTAGAGAAGGCAGTACTGTTCCAAGCCAAAGAATGCCTCAACGTTCAAGTTTTAGGGGTTGAAACACCCAAAAGAAGAGGGTCGTACGAAATTTCTAGGAGGCCTAGGAGGGCTGTATGGAATTGCAACAGAAGGGGGATGACTGGTGAAAGCTTGTAGCTTGTACAATGGGTTCTTTCAAGAACTATGCTCTGATACCATGTTGATTTTTCATAAACTAGGTTAAGCATGAAGTTCATTCCATTTTTAGCATTTCACTTAACCATAAACAATAATGTTGCAACAACCAAGATCACAAGAAGAAACACCATGCACAAGAACACAAGAAGTATCCTGGGAAACCCTTCTCAACAAGGGAAGAAAACCCAGTCAAATCCTTTGCTATATACTTCAAGAGAAAGACCTTCACCACCAAGAAAGACCTAGCACACAAGAGGGTGCTCAAACCCTAGAAGACTAGCACCCAAGAGAGGTGCACACCTTTTCCAAAGTAGATGTACTTGCTGAAATTTCCAAACTCACAAGAAAGATATGATTCCACAATGGGGAATTTCTCTTTACTTATATTAGACTTGTTCTATCAACTGATGTGTCTATTGGCTCAACAGGGCCAACCTCTCTAAGACATATTATTATTATAATTAATATTATCCATATTAATTATCTTTTACATTTATTATTAATCACACTGAGGTAGGAGTCCCCGAGGTGTAGGATAGTCGGTGATGGAGTGTGTTGTTAAGACGCTCCGTGATGTTAAAGTCACCGGTTTGAAACCTGCGGGGACAAAAAAAAACCATGTTAAGGGTTGGTGTGGCTCAGGCCGGGTGCAATCCCCGGGTGATTTTGACGGCTTAGATGCCCCTGAGTCGCGGATTCTTAGCCACAAGTTAGTCCCACATGTCACGGACAAACTAACAAACAAAAAAAAAATCACACTGAGGTAGGGCCGACCTGTAACCTTTACATAACAAATAGGGTTATAGGCAGGTCTGACTCTTGAACAATATATAGCAAAGGAACTGATACACCCACTAGTGCTCATCCACTAGGGGCACATCCATAGGGATGTCATATCTCTGGTTCACTGCATTACACAGAAGAACCAGATCTTCACACGTTCACCTGTGCTCGTCCACTCTACAGATCTTCATTTCCACTGCCTCACACAGGAGAATCATCTGGAGTCTTCTCGTCAACTCTGTTGCTCAGAGGAGGCTAATACATCATCTTCATTTCTGTTCACATGATGATGCACCCAACACTTTGGGATTTCACACGTTCACCTTGTGCTCAGCCATAGGCACGTCCAACTCAACAAATCGCCTTTCCCATTGGATAATCATCTGGAGTTTTTCTCAATACTCTGAATGGAGGAGGTCATCTCTACGTTCCTAGCTCTGTCTCAGGCAGGAACCACGTACCATTCTTAGGGGCTTTCTCTTAGGTTTGTAAGCTGAGAGAAAGAGTTACATAGTTGCAATGATCCACACCTCACAGGTTTGTAAGATGGAGAATGTCTCACATAGCTGCATTCATCAACACTTTTCTTATGTTTCTCTTATTTGTTGTAGATGCTTGGTGGACAAGCTATGGTGGTAGAGTACCCCATCTACAAAAACTTGCCATTCGGGTGCTTAGCCAAACATGTAGCTCTTTAGGATGCGAGTGCAATTGGAGTGCATTTGAGAAAATACAAACCAAGAAGCGCAACAGGTTACAATTTTTCAAATTAAAATTTTAATTCATTATAAATTATAATTTATTATTTTATGCCCTGTCACCCTCTTGAGTCTAGACTCTCGATTATGTATAATAAATTATAATATTATTATTAATTTATAATTTATGGCCCTCATACAGGTTGGAATCCCAGTGCCTCAATGACATGGTATATGTCTACTACAATCTTCGATTGTGCGTGAGGCAGATTCATAAAACCCCTGATGTGGACGCCATTTCGTTGGATGGGATTGACACCACTACTGCATGGAGGGTTGAGTCCGAGAGGGCTATCTTGGAATCGATTCCCGATTGGATACAAGAGGAGGTAGTGGGGGCAATAGCAGAGGAGGAGGCGGCGACGTAGGAGTATGTTACAGAGCAGAGTCAGCCACCATCTTCACAGACTCCGACATGGGGAGTTGTACTTGGCAGTAGCACCAATAGAGGACACCAGAGTTTAGCTCCTACTTCTACTGGATGTCACAGTCTAGTGCTAGCCCCAGGGGCTTCATCCTCTAGAGGAAAAACCATCACCTTTTCCCGTAATAGGGGTAGAGGGAATCATTAGTTTTTATTTGATTTCATTGTAGATCACTCGTGATGATGATATACATTTGTCACTTATTATATTGTTTGATGATATTTTGAGGCTTTAGACTCAGGACATGATTCATTGTTGATCTGTAGACTGTGATGTATTCGAGTTTACTAGACATCTTATACATCTTATATATCAGTTCTCTTTTCAAATTTATGTGGAAATGCATTTATTTGATGTTGTTGATGCCTTAGATATTTAAAAAATTAAAAAAAATGAATATTTTTGTATTTTTTTTGTTCTTATGACATTTTCCGATATTTTCCCTGATGTTGCTGATATTTTCGTTTGCAGACCCTCGGCGATATTTTGCCGCTGCCGATGTTTGCAACACTGTTCTTACTCCCAGTTGTGTCTCACATTTGTTGCTTGTGGTTGACTTTGCCCCAACGACACTTTGTGCAATAACAGATTGAACCATAATCCAAACTAGCATGTACATGTCACTTTGGGATTAGGCCCTTGGTGATGTCTTACCCATAATACCCTTCTCCAATAAGGTTGTCTTGTTGCAGGTGAAGGGTATTGACATGAGGTACTCCTTTTACTAAAATAGGGAATGAAGTAAAAGTAATGTTGAAATGCGACACAATGTTATTATCATCTGCAAGATCATGAGGATAGGATCATGAATCAACATCTGATTGTCACCGAGCAACCTTATGATCAAACCTGTCATCTGAAACCTCACAACAACCTGTCATAATATCACAAAGACTTGCCCCTTGAAACCGTGCTGATGTCAATTCCACAGCAAAGAAATAACTGAAACATAATTAGTACCACCACCGACTGATAATCATCAGCATGCCATATGCAACATGAATAAGCAATACTTCCTAACACTCAAAAAACCATCTTAAGTGGTGAACCCAAAATCGATCTCGTTCAAGCTTTAGAAGAGCTAGGTGCAGGAAGGGCATGGTCATAGGCAAGATTCGAAACTTTAGGCCAGGTTCGTTTAGACAATATGGGGGGAATTTTCAAAGCTTTGTGATTCTAAAAACCTTGACTGAAAAAGCAGTTACCACCCCTCAGCCCTGGGTACTCTCTGGAGGATGTCATCAGTCTTTGTATTGGTCCCTTGACAGTGATAGATGGGAAAAGGATGCCACTTGTGCCTCTTTCTCCTTTACTTCTACTTGTATCTCTAGTTATGATGCTGATGTTGAGCTTGGGCCTCTTAGTGTTTTACTCCTTTGTTGTGCCTAGATCTAGCTACTCTCTCTTTTATGGTCAGTTGTATCTTTCCTTATTGTTAGCTTTCTAGCATCTTGGAGTGTTCTAGACACTACCATAATATATTGACCACTGGTTGTACTCTCTAGTCCCATTGACTTATTTCTTGGTCATTTGCTGGGCATTATTAAAATTATCTCATCTGCAACTAAAGCGGCAGTGGTTAGTACATAATAGGTTTTAGTATTAGTGTTTTAACTTCATTTCTGTAAGTATTACCTTTGTTGGAAGATTGGCTATCTGGGCAAACTGTTAAGGCTTATGTTTGGGTTGTGAAGGATGTTTCAGTGATTCCTGAAAGAGAACATTCATTCTAGCTTGTTATTTCATTTGGTTTTCCTATTAATGCTTGGCTTGTTGGTTAAATAGTTTTCATGACTACACAATGAACTATTTTCTAGTTGATTGGCTTTTTGTCAATAATATTTTTTCAGTGTTACATCTTTGAATCGTTATATTCCTCAAATTTTGATGTGCCAGTCTAGCAAATATTTCGAGAGGGTGGAAAGCTCCAGACTGACAAGTGAAGTACTATCAGGTCCTGTAGCTTGGTCCGAGGTTTCTTCTGAATTGGACAATTTAGCAAGCATGCAAAGAAAGAAGAACGAAAGCAGGGAGACAAGAAAGAAGAAAACAGCTTGGCAGGTCTCGTGTCAAAATGGGGAAGGTTTGGAAGTTCCTTGCCCTTCTGGCAGATGTGGCCGACTTTCAGGAGAGATTTTACCTAGCAACAGAAGTGACTTAGGTCAAAGTTCAGGAACCGATGATTTTTATTTTGAGTGTAATGGTGAAGTAATCGGTACAATAAGTCCAGGGAATAGGATGGAATCACTGTCAGATGTACCAGATCAGAATGAAATAAAGCTAGCAGCTACATTGAAGAAGAATGCCATTGTCAAAGATAAATTGTCTCCTGCAGCAATAAGCAGACAAACAGCTGAAAATAGTCTTTCTGCTTCTATGAAAAGTAGGCAGAATTATGAGACAACACTTCTGGAAGCATTTAGGGAAATTGAAGTTTGGAAAGAGAAAGCATTAGCAGCTGAACTTGCAGAGGAAGAAGCAAACAATCTATCAAATATTGTTCATGCTGAAAATGTTAGGCTTGAACATGATCTGGCATTTCTCAAGGCAGTTCTGGAAGATACTCAAAAGGTATGGGCAACTATCTTTCCATTAGAAAAATAACGAAGACTTTTTCCATGACTCTTAAGAAGCATTTTCTTTCCTAACCCGCAACACTTCTCTTATAGGAGCTGCATACAACAAGAAGTTTTCTTGCAGCAGATAGGAAGAGGGCATTTCAACTTCAGGTGACTTGATACTCATTTATATTGACTTCTAATTTGATAGCCAGTGTAAATGTGTTATTTCATTAACCATTAATCGAAATTTTTGAGGTAAATAGGGAAAATATCAAGTCAATGGAGAGTTTGCTAACAGTGTGGAAAGCTTAACGATTGTAATGTAGATTTAGAATTCTTTCTTTTTTCTATGCAGACAGGTAAAAGTTGAGCTTGAGTTCAACTTGTTGGATATACCTTAGAATCTAGTTTATATAACCTTTTCAAACATTGCAAGGCATGTCCATAGGAAAAGTAATGACTGTAATTGTTGACAAAGCTATGACAATGCTGCTAAGTTGCTTTACGATTGATCTAATGAACCACATTGCACTCTTCATGGCACTTGCCCTAGCCAATGATAAAGCTTTTTTTATTGTTAGAAACTTCGAATATTGTTTAGGCTTGACACTTTTTTCCCTTCAAGTAGTCATGTGTCTAGGCCATGTTGGAAATATCAACACATAATTTTCTCTTTATGTGGTTCATTAAGGTCTTAAATGTAATTAGGATATTCAAATGTGCTAAGTTTCATCATAGATTAAGTGCAAGCAAGATGACAAGCGTTAGGACAAATGCATGATAAAGATACACATGTCTCAAGTTAGAAGAGGAGTTACACATAAAATACTAATTTTTAATGTTGACAAGTGGTGTGTACATCTATCATGTGTGAGTAGGGAAGTTACATGAAGGAATATATAAAATATGCTCTTGTGAAGCTATAAAAATGTGAGAGCATGAAGTGTGTAGGTTGAGAGAGTAGGTTTTTTTATTGTCTCATACACCAATTTGGTGTCTGGCTTGGCCGCGACCTTAAAAAAAAGAAAAAAAATAATAAGAAGAAGATAATGGTACCCAACATTTTAATACAATCTTCATCTTCTCTAATCTTCGCTCTTATGTGTCTTTGGTGTAGACAGTTTTACTTCCCACCTATTTATTGGTTTGTTTATTGTCTCTTCTGATCTAAGCATGCATACCAGATCTGAAGATAGAGATATATACCGGCAGAATTTGATATGGCAGTCCTAGAATCAATATGATCTATACTCCAGCAAACTATAACATAATTTATGCAAGCTTTTTCTCCCTCTAACCTGCAGATTTACAATACCCTTGGCCTTCTAAGGGAGATTCTCTCCACTTGAACTTCTGATTTGCAAATGAGGAGAGCTCATCCTTTTATAGCCCTTTTCTCCTCAGCTAATTTTACAATAAGATATTATTGAGAAAAGTCAAGAGAGCCATAGATCCTTCTTTTCTCTAAGAAATATTGAAAAAATATTATGAGAAGGGCCTATAAATGCCACTTGTCCTCTTTAGCACACACGAAATCTTGAAGATGTAGAAAATGAGTAACAAAAGCACTCTAACTCACTTAGGACTTTTGTCAAACACTTAGTAAACACATATTTCTGTCTTAAATGAACTCTGATATGTAATAACCCACATTCAGCTATATCATAAGCAAAAACACACATTACAAAGTAAATAGCAGCGGAAAATAACAATGAACAGCAGTCATAGAACACATGTGCACACCCAGAACTTTGACAACCAGCCAGGGAAAACACCAGTTTGGGGAAACCCACCAAGAGAGATTTATTATCAGCTTCAGGAAGAACAAAAGTTACAGCAGTAATGCATTTGGCAGAAAGAGAAACACTTACAGACACCCACAACTGTCTGAAAATCTCTGCCTAGAAAGCCATGCCCAAAAGTCCGTACTGCTGTACGGCCCTGTTGAAACAACACCTCGAAAACAGTGCCAAATCGCTGCTGTACGGTCTGATCTTTAAGGCTGTTCTGCAGAAAGAAAAACCCACTTTTCTGCCTTGATTTCCATGTCAAAAAACAGCCTTGAAATTGTGCCATCTTCCCTGTTGTACGGCCTGTACGGATCTGTACAGTACGTCCTTCCACTCAGCAGTAAACTTCAGCAACTTTCACACAGAAATTACCCCTTGGGATTTGTGCCCAAGCTCTCTTGAAAAATGTGCCAAATCCACTGTATTCACTTTTCTTCCAGTGCTCTCTCAAATCTCTCTTGTCTTGTCTTGCACACTACCCTAGGCTTACTCTTATAACTTAAAATGACTTTTCACTGTCCCCATCTCTAAATCCAATGGCCAAGATATAATCTTGCCTTTACAAGATCAAGGGACATGATTCATTCCCTCCAAAATAAATCACTTACATTTACTAAAGTTATTTTCCACTTTATGACATAAGTGCACTTTATGACATAAAGTCACTTTAATAAAATATTAGAAGGTCACTTTTACAAAGTCAATTTAATAAAAGAGTCACTTTATTACAACTTTATATAATGCCTATAACAAAGTCAAGTGCCTAGTAGTGCAAATGCAAGGTCACTTCCGCATACCAGAAGATGCTTTACTTCTTGGATAAATGGGCTGAGAGCCATAGATCCTTTTTTTCTCCAAGAAATATTGAAAAAATATTATGAGAAGGGCCTAGAAATGCCACTTGTCCTCTTTAGCATGTAATATTCTGGGCAATGTTTTTTTTTTGGAATAGTTTCTTTGTCTATGGACAGAGCATGTTACAGTAGATGGCTGTTGAGTATGGTTTATATATGTATGTTGCAATGGTGGGTTATTTGCACACTCTTTTTAAAGTTAACAACAATACTAGAAAATGAGAAAAACATCATTTAGAATGGACCTGGGCTGCTTTTGCTTTACTTATAATAAACTGATATAGCAAAATATACTCCACAATGGATCTTCCAGTTACATAGAAAACAAATCAACTTCTGACCTGGATTTCTGTGTGAAGGATGGTTCTAGGTGGATAATAAACACAGCTGTAATATATATGCCTTCCACAGATCTGTAGATGTACTTTATACCCCTCCAATATGATCATTAAAGTGGCTGAAAGAATTCCAATACCACCCACTTCTCAAGCTACTAATTTTCCCCAAACAGTAAGTGAATTGTCCCTCAATACTACTTAGTCTGATCAGCAATATTCGCCCTTTGTTGGAGTAGAACTCGACTCCAGATGCTCAGTAATAAGAATTCCCACAGAGAATGACAGTATAGCTGCAGTGGTGCGCCTAGAATGACCAAATCGAATCCCAATGTGTAAGATGTGGCCAGCAGAGATGAAATTCGTCTTCACTGAGAGTGTATGATCTCTGGCTGACTTACTCGGCCTCTCTATGAAAATATCTCAGCCTGGAAGTTCAGAAATGCACCCAACATAGAGATAAACTTCTCCTTCAAGTAATATTCGATCCCAATGATGTAACTTGACCTCCCAAGTATTAGCACGACCCAGCAAGAGGGTAAACTCATTCCCAAGATAAAAGAAATCGACAAGGTAAGCAAAAACTGGCCCAACATCAAAGGAAAACGAGCAACAAGTGTAGGAGCTCTGTCTGCAGTAGATAAACTCGCCCTGTTTCCGTCCTTATACACACCTACAAATGTGGAAAAGTCTCAATCCACTTGGTGTGTCCTTGGAGGCACATTGCCTAAGTCCAATCTCACATGTCACCTCGATTTTGACTTCTTCCATCTAGGCTTACTCTTAGGGAAGCCAAGGGGGGTAGACCCTGTTGCTGTCCTTATACACACTTGCAAACGTAAGCTAAGTCCAACTCACTTAGTGTGTCCTTGGAGGCACAATGCCTAGGTTCAAAGCCCACTGTCACCTCGACTTGAACCTCTTCCGTCTAGGCTTACTCCTAGGGAAGACAAGGGGGTAGACGCTAGTTACTAGATGAAGTTTAAAAGTTAAATTCTAGGAGTTGATTTTAGTTGATTAACGTTTGGGGAAATCTAGCCCATATGCAAAAGCAACAATGCAATGTGCAAGTCTTTCAATGCAAAAGAAGTCCTTTCCCTAAGTCTTCTAAGACTAGTGCCTATGATTGGGCAAGGGGTCAACTAAGTTTAAGGGAGATTAAATTTTACAAAGATTACAATAAAATTACAACAGAGTTACTAGATACAAGATTACACAATTAGACTAGATACAAAAGAATGAAAGAAACCACTATCTACAAAGTCAATGTTAAACTAAGAGATACAAATGAAGATACAAGATATATAAATGATACAAGCAAGACAACTAACCAAATACTAACTTGTTAAGAAACTTAATGTGCAGGTAAAAGAGATGTGATCAAAGGAAATACAACTACAACACACAAGCCAACGTACCCAAACAAGAGTGCCTCCAAGGGATGCGCAACTCAAGGGGAAGCCTTCAATGGCATAATCAACAAGCTCCAACAAAGAAGAAGCCTCCAAGAGATGCACAACTTCAGTGAGGGACTCCAATCACATTAAGAGATTAAACTAAACTCAAAATCTAAACATGAACAAGAGGCCTCCAAGGGCTAAAGCGCAACTTTCAACTACTTAGTCCAATCCACAATGCTTGAAAGTAAATTGCATGAAAGATAAAGAGTGTAGTGCTTGCAATGTACACTAAAGCCATAAAGATGTGTCCAAAAAATGCCCAAGGTTGAGTGGATTAGTTTTAGGATTATTAAGTTAGGATTTAATCCTAGATTAAGTGACAACCCAAGGATCCCCCCCCACCACTTGTACCAAAAGAGTTGCTGAGTGCTCAATAAGTGAGGCAAACAAGGCCCTACCCTAGCTCCACAGGTCAACCCAAGAATAGAAGTACTCCTCAGTAAGGATGCCAAGCGCCATGAGATTGTCCCCGATCTAGCACCTCCCTGGGAAGGTCTAGAAATATGCCTTATCACTTTTTCAAAAGCAGCCATAGAACAGGCCCAGACTTTGTCACAAAACTGTTATTGTATTTGCTTCAAAAATGTCACAAAACTGTTCCAGAACAACCATCTTGAGTTCACTTCAGGATTGGCCTAAAGTGCTTCAAGATATAGTTCAGCACTCTTCCTGGGACAGACTTATAAATTGGCCTTTATGCCTCAGAAATCAGCCTTGTAATCTCCCTCAGATTAGCTTTAGAACAGATCTGAACTACACTTGAATACCCTCAGAACTTGTGCTGGAAACTGACTCAAATTTGCCTTAAGTCTGGTCTCAAACTTGCCTCAGAATAGGCCTCAGAACAGGCCTAACTTGTCTCAGAAATAAGCCTCAGAACATACTTACCTTGCCTCAGAAATAAGGCTTAGAGCAGGCTGTAAACTTACCTCCAAACTAATCATTAATTAATACTCAACACAGGCCTGTAACTTGGCCTTTTCCTCCCTCAAGAGACCGGTCCGTGGTCTGCAATTTTAGGCTTGCTGTAGGTCTGCGTTTTCTCCTTCTAGCTGCGATAGCCTTAGAGAGGAGCCTCTTCATACTGTGGTATCTTTTAGGACCTTAAATTGGGCCTGGCCCAGGCTAATATGCCTGCGGCCAGCCTTTAAACTTCACCACAGAATATAGGGAGAGGTTCGACCCTCTCTTTATACCAACGGCAAGGGTTCTAACAGTTTTTAACTGTCCACGACTGCCTTCTTTGACTCTGCACATGATCATCTTCAGGAACTGCTCTGGTACCATGTTCAATTTTGGTGGTTAAGCTGATGCATGTAGTTTTATTTCATTTTAGCATGATCTGAACCATAAACAATGACTGCAACAACACAATACGATAGCTGCTGTAAACCAAGATCACAAGAAGAATAACCATGCACAAGAACAGAAGAAGTATCCTGAGAAAACCCTTCTCAACCAAGGGAAAAACCCAACAATTCTTTGCATATATTGCCAAGAGAAGATCCACCATCCACTACCAAACCTAGCACACAAGAGGGTGCTGCTATGACTGAGAAAACTACCACCTAGAGAAGTGCGAATTGCAGTCCTCATAATTTCAGACCAAGCATTTGAGTTGGTGTGAGAGAGATGATCCACAATGAGGATCTATCTCTTATTTATACAAGACTTAACTCAACCAAAAGACATGACACTTGGCACAATAGGGCCGACCTGTACAACTTAATAATATCCTGGGCGAACCGTCTCAAGGTTTGATCTTGGCTTTTATCTTTTTCCAGCTACTTATACCCTCTGGGCCTTTAGCCCCTTCTTCCCACAAGGCAAGGTACAACCCTTACTAGCTTGGAAAACCCAATGCCCGAACCAATGTAGGGGATAGATGAGAGGGAAAATGATGAAAAGTGATAAGTATGGAAGGAATGGACGATGACTTTTCATAGACCCACCCAGTGGCAACTCATCCCTAAGGGAACCAACTTGCTAGGGCACTCTGTCATTCCCCCCAGGTATGGAAAAGTTAGAAGGAATAATGTCCAAGCAAACATCATGAAGCAAAAGAGAATTAAATGCACATATTCAAATGCTTTGAAAATCAGAGTGACACATACCATGATACCCTGAAATATCCCTGATCCGGCTGATCAAGATATTTGCTATGATCCTACTGCTCCTACGTGCAGATCTGATACTCTGGGGGTTTCTGGATGCGTTTTAGGGTTTGATGTAGGTGATCTTTGTTTATAGTGTTTGCATGTCAGTTATTATGGTTGCATGTAGGTTATTATAGTTGCATGTAGCATAACAAAGGTTTTACAATCATAAAATGACGCATGCAATAGCAGATAAGGCCAACAACTCAATATCATGAATAATAACAGTGCATGCGTGGGAATACAAATCGCCTACTGAAATATATCTACTAAATGTCAGTCAGATCTCATGGATCTGTACTGGAATACAATCAAATGACAAAGAAATACCCGTGACCGCAAGAAGACAGCAGATCTGCTGCATGCACGGATAGAATGACCAAAATAACGATCCCGGATGAGCACGGTGACCGCTATCAGCTGGAAAACTGGATCTCAAAACTCAACCGT
>JASDQU011441525.1:0-16227 GCA_032191745.1 Picea mariana
ATGGATTCAAAAGAAGTCCTTATGATCCTGATCTTTATGTCAAAAATTGCAATGGTGATATCATAATGGTTGTCCTATATGTAGATGACTTAATCATTACAGGAAGCAGTTTAAGTCAGGTATATGACTTCAAGAAGTAGTTAAAGAAGGCTTTTGATATCAAAAACTTTGGGTTATTACATTATTTTCTTTGCATCCAGGTTTGGCAAAAAAAAGATAGAATTCTTCTATCACAACCAGAATATGCACTTGATCTATTGAAGAAGTTCAAAATAGAGAATTGTAAGTCAACTCCAACTCCAATTGATGCAAGGACCAAGTTAAGAAACAACTCTATTTCAAAAAAATTTGATGGCACACTATATTGACAGTTGGTTGGAAGTTTGTTCTATCTAACAGCCATGAGACCAGATATTGCATATGCAGTTGGAATGGTTTCTAGATTTATGTTTGATTCTCATCTTGAAAATTGGAATGCAGCTAAAAGAATACTTAGATACATCAAAGGAACTTATAATCTTGGACATGAATATCAAAATGGTAGTAATGTTCAACTTGCAGGATATACAGACTCTGATTGGGTAGGAGATACTGATGATAGAAAATCAACTTCTAGATCTATATTTTATCTTGATTTGGGAGCAATCTCATGGAATAGCAAGAAGCAAGCTACAATCTCTTTATCATCAACAAAAGCTGAATATAAAGGAGCAACACTAGCAACACAAGAAGTTACGTGGCTACAAGGTATTCTTGCTGAATCGAATCATCCTCAAACAGAAGCTACAACTATTTACTGTGATAATCAAAACACAATACAATTAACAAAGAATCCAGTTTTTCATGCAAGAACCAAACATATTGAAATCCATCATCATTATGTTTGAGAGAAAACACAGAAAGGCAACATGATGTTGAAATATTGCAGAACAAAAGATCAAGTTGCTGATATATTTCCTAAAGCTTTGAGTACTGTAAAGTTTGTAAAGTTCAGAAGCATGATAGGAAATAAAAAAGTATCCCCTTAATAAGTGTATGTTAATCCTGATAAACATTAAGGGAGAGTGTTAAAACATAGATTAATTAACCTGTAATGCTTATTAGTATGGCGGTAAGAAGACATTTAGAAGCAGAATTAAATATGGTAGTTGG
Source organism: Picea mariana (assembly GCA_032191745.1). NCBI lineage: Eukaryota > Viridiplantae > Streptophyta > Pinopsida > Pinales > Pinaceae > Picea > Picea mariana. The sequence continues at coordinate 1,153 of JASDQU011441525.1, forward strand.
CAAAGACGGCAGACTGCAGAAAATATCAATAAACTTCTAGAAATTGTCGGAAGCTCTCGAGGCTTCGAGAAAATCCTGCAGCATGTAATTTTTCTATAAATTCATATCTATCTAACCTATTCAGCATTGTCTTAGTTTCAATTCAGCTGTGTATACGTTTCCCTTCTCTCTGTTGCTTTAATTTCGTGTTCTGTTCTTCCTGCTCTCTTCAGTGGTTGTTCACGCTCTGTTCTTCTCATTGGTCATCTATTTACATAACCTTCGGTCTGTTTACTATGGTCACATCATGATAATGACAAGTTCTGTTCTGCTTGAATTGACAACAAACCCATCGTCGATATGCAACGATCGCCTTTCCTTCAACTCGATTATGGAGTTGTTTCCTAACAACTGAATAGTTTGTTGGAAAAGATGTGTGTCGCAGAAGGTTCAGGAAACCTATAGGCGTGCCTCCTTAATTTTGTTTCCTACTCTTTCCCTTCTTCTCTGTCATTTTATTCCGAGGTCCTTCCCTGAACCCGGACACACTTACGGCTATTTCGATGTTGGCGATCTCATCATCTCCCTATAGTCTTTTAACCGGTTCTCCTTCATTGGATATGGATTTCCGAGTTCCCATTGGAAAAAGATGAAGCAAATAGAAAAGAAATAAATTCGAATTAAAAAAAAAAAAACTAATAATAAATATATTTAAAAAAAATTGATAAACTTATTTTCAGTTTTAAATGTAATCTTATTATGGGTTTAATATATACACTAAAAATAAATTAATTTCATAAATGTTGAACCACTATTGTTTTCTTTATAAAAATTTTTAAAGGGTTTAAAATGACAATTAAGGTTGAGATGCAATTTAAGAGTCAAACATTTTTATGGGCATCTATATAACTAGAGAGTTGTTCCATGTATCCTTACAATAGTAGGAATCTAGATGACATATTGGGTTTATATATTAAGCATATCACAATCATGTTTAATCATGGAAGTTAACATCTTTTAAATTTTAGAGGATATTTGTAATGTTCATTTTAGAAAATAAGAAATTATAATAAATCTTGAGATCTTTGTTGAGGATTAACAATTCTATTGAAATACTATAAGAGGCATGAAGTCAACCCACTTGTTTTACAAGCCTCTAGAAACATACAAATCTAGCATGATTGTGTCCATTTCTTATTATCTAGAGTAAGATGTCTATGATTTGGAGCTTTCTAGGATCCATACAAGCATAAAGTTAAATGGAATTATTCATCAAGACCATCCAGAATGTTATCCTTATTGAGGGTATTAATTTTTCACGTTCTCTCTCAAATCATGCAAAAATGAATGCTAGAGTGGATGTTACATTGCAATCCCTAATACATAGATTTGATGATAACAACAATTATGTTAGAATATCCATATATTACTTAAGAATGCTCAACGATAAGAAAAATGTTGCTACAATAATTAATCCTATAACTGACATGTCTCATAGATCTTGAGTGTGAGGCATGAGGAAAGAGAGCCACAAGGAATTCTCAAAATACTTGACATTTGAAGTATGGTCAATTTCTAGCAGCAATAGCAAGAAATTGAAGTACTTTGATAGATAATAATACCTATAATTGAGAAAAGGGGAATCATCAACATGGAGGACAAATAAGCGACCAATTGATTATGTAGAAAATTGAATGAAGAGAATTACAATTCTCACTATTGCAATCTCAATTTTATGTTTTGTGACGTTCAAAAGGTTCATTTTTTGCAGGTTTGGATCTAAACTTAATCAAGAACATACACGTTAGAAAAATTCATGGATATTAATATAGGTTTTATCCCAAACAGAATCTAAAACACATTTCTGTGTGAAATAAAGAAGATGCATTATCTTTACAACTATCTTGACCAAACCTACAAAAGATTGATGGATTGTATCGAGATCTACATAGGTATTAAGTATGCGTTTTGTTACCATTAAGTTTCTATTTCAATAATTGTGATGACATGAATTACATATTAATTTGTGGAGAGGCTAGTGTCAAATATGCTACAATAATAATGAAATATTAGATACCAATGCTATAACTATGTCATCACTGATAAAAAATACATTATAACTTTACCAGTGCAACGAAATAACTATGAATCAACACGTTAGCGATCTTTATAGAGGTAAAATATGGAAACATGAAGAAAGATACATGACCTTATTTCCTTGGGTCCAATCCATGTCTATTTGTTTCTCTTGATAATTGTCATTAAACCACATATTTGTAGTTAATATTACTAATAACTTTCCAATGCCAATAAAATTTACACTCATAAGTTGTGACTAACTATTTTGGTGTTTTGCATAGCGAGTGGAGGAAAATATAACATTTGAATGGCATTATGGCGATGGTGAGAACTAAAAACATTATGCATGGACAATGAATGCAATGCCAAATCTCATATCAATAAAAATTGATAATGTACATAACATATGGATTCATGTGGGGATTAGAAAACAAAAGTTTTCCAAGCTTCTCAAGGAAATTGAAATTGTTGGATACACCAATTTGAAGATAGGATTATATGTGTGTGACTTTTCTAATGGATTAATTTTTTTGGAAGGGTACATTGCATTAGGTTAGGTAATATATGAGAGACAACACAAATAGAGGTGACTTTAGTCTTTATACTCCAAGGGTAAGTAGTGGGTGTTGAACCTTGGATCTTTTTCATAATTCACATCCATCACCATCTAAGTACAATGATCATTAGGAATCCAAGTGTTGGGAGTAAAAGCATTGATGAGTTGTTCAAAAAGTAATGCTTATTTTGAAATTCCATAATATTTGTTGTGATTTGAAAAATTCACTATTTTACACACATAATTTGAATAATTGATATTAGTAAAATAATTTTTTTGTTGAAGATAATGCTTCTATTATTGTTGTGAATTGTTAGAAATCTGTTGATATATTTTCTCAATCTCTCCTCTTAATTGAGGAATTAGTTAAATCTGAAAAGCTCTATATAATAAAGCTATAGCTTTGTATAAAAGTGCAATTTATTATAGAATAGTGTTTTGTGTGTGAACAAAGACTTTTGTCCTATTTTTCTTCTATGTTGGTATCATAGAAGGTTGATCCCTTACTCTCTCACGAGATGGGTTGTGATCATGCCAATTTTCCAAATTTAAATTGGAGGTTGTAGGTTAGCATAGGAGAGTGTTAGAATTATTTGTTTTGTGAGTGATCATTGATTTCATGCGAGTTTTTTGTGTGCTATTTCTGTAAGGAGTCACGTGTTCTAGGACGAAGAGGAATCATGTTGAAATCAATCCACTTTCATTAAGGAGACAAGTAGCTGGTGTGTACAGGATTTGCGTGGAAGACAGGAGGAGGCCACGATTTGTGCGATAAATGAAGAGCACGAGAAATCTGGGGAGACGCTGCCTGTGAGAGAGGAGGGTTTTCGTCAGGTTAACGAGCTGCCCTATTAATTAAAAGAATGCAGGTTAAGGGCGTGAGATCGTTGTTTCTTTATTTCCTATGAAATCGCTGCCTGTAACGAAATCTTTTAGGAGACTCATTCTATACAACGGCTGACTTGGAGAGAAAATGATATTTTGTGCGCATTTCTTATTTGAATCAACCCCGCTTTGGTAGACAGATTGGGCGAGCAGTTTCAAATGGATCAGATCGACGTCCTCACCATCCCTTGCGATTTGGAGAGTTTCGAACATGTGTTATGCGTAGTGAAGGTCAGAGGGGCATCAACCAAGAATTTGCTGAGTTGCCTGATTCTGTCCAAGAAAGAGCCATTGCAGAGCAACGATTGCGTCACAAGAAAGGATGTGAATGGAATTTATTATATTCCTATGATGTTAAGCAATATGAGATTTGGTTATTGTTTTTTGATTGCAAGATAACGACACATTATTCCCATATTTGACCCGTCCAATCTCTCAGCTTTGAGATCTGTGTGTGAATTTGTTTTTTGATTGAGTGTGGTGCAGTTTGAAGTATTATTTATGTTGTTTGTAAAATTATATAACAGAGTAACATAATTTAAGTTGGTAGTTCTTGATGTACTTCTGACACAAGAACAGTTGATTTGATTATGTCTAAAGTTTGTTACTGTTTGTGGTTTTTGAAGGATGTAGTGATCCAAGAATAATTTTGTATATTTTGTATATAAAATTGTAAGTTATATGATTCACTGTTGTATATTTGTATTTAGAGTACTTTCCTATATAACATGTACTTTCACAAATGGAAGTATGTTAATAAAATGATTTAATATCTAGACTATTCTTCAAGATATGTCATGAATCATTTATCCTACAAATACATTATTGATGATACATTATTGATGATAAAAAGCGATTATATCTTAAATGGAACAACGGGTAGCTGAAGTTGATGGTAGAGAAGGAAAAAATAAGTCAAAAGTTTCTCTCCCACCATTGTATTTTTAAGGGACTATCTATAATTCGTTAGAAAATTCCACAACAAAGATCAGAAACATATTGTATTTTTAAGGGACTATCCATGATTGGTTAGAAAATTTCTATATTCTAATCAGTTTCTTGGTATTCAATTTTCAAACAAGATAAGTACCTTCTCATTGTGGTGAATATGATAGTTAGATATTCTGAGCATAATTTCCTTTTGTTTACGGTTAAATATATGTGAGAATTCCTGTAGATGTAACATGGCAATCTGTAAAGGGAAACAAGACCCTGCCACAACGAGTAAATCTGGTTTAGCCATCATGTCAATTTATCATAGAACTTGACATGAGTCCACGAAGCCCAAGATGCCTCATGTAAAATCTAGTGATTAGAGCAATATTGTTTCCTTTCTAGGGATTATGCTTGCAAATGACTTGTAATTTTAATTAACTATTACAATATGATAGATTAGATGATAGGGAGCAAATTCACAGTAACCAGACGTGTGCGTGTAAAAATATTTTATAGGTCTTCTTGTTATCAGTTTTTTTATTATCGGCATGGTTGAATATAAGCGGAATCTTATAGGCTTCAAATGAGTATCATTGTGTGGCTTAAATTGCAGAAAGTACAATATGATGAAAAATGATCTCCCTCTTATGGCCTTTGTTTATACAGATTTAGTCTAGTGTTCGTGTAAAGACCTATATTGAAGTGCAAAAAATATCTGGACAGCACTATAAATTAGACCCTAACGAGTAAACCTTTTTCGACGCATATTCCATAAAGCATCCTAACCATATGAAAGCATTTTTTAAATAAAGAAATATGTCAAGTTTTTATTAAATACAAATAAATTTAGATAATGAAAAATAAAATAATTTAGAGTACACGTTTTAGCTGATGGAAACCCTCGACGGTGGAAGAGAAGATGTGAAACAACATGTTTAGAGTATACATTTGCTTGGGCTCTTGCAAGACAGATGGGATCGATTGACGTCTATGCAAACAACTTCAACAAAAGACAGATTGAAGTCCAGAGTTCAATTCTTTGGGAGGATGCGATTAACTGCACCAGGATGGAGTGTATGGAGGAATGTTGTAGGTACATAGTATGCCAATGTTAACAATGTTTCTATCGTTGATAGCTATTTGCAGCTTGGGCCTAGAAAACCATTCTTCTGATCAGCTAAGGAGAGATCATTGTCTGCTCGTTGTCAATGATTTGATTGAGTACCCAGCTAGGGGCTCTCAGAGTCACAGAAATATTAAGAAGGCTCTCTGAGTTGCTTAAGCTAGATTATGTATCAGCCCAAGTCCAGCCATCGACAGGTAATTCAAGAGTTGTCTCCATGTCTGTATCCCTATAAATTTCCGACATCTTTGCTAATAGGTAAATGGATTATGGATCTAGGTAAACTCAATCAACTTGAATTTCAACTCAATCAATTGGTGGCTAAAAAAAAATAGTTGGATATGTCTCTAGTCTTGGGATCGACTCCGATGGGTCGATGGTGCGTGCAGTCTACTCTGTTGAACGCAGTTTGAAATACTGTGCACCAAGCTATGCTACAAAGTTCCCAAAACCACTGCGTAGTGCACATACTACTCATTCTGTTGCGCGCTGTGAATACACACACTTAATGAAATGATTTATAAATGGAGAATTAACATAGTGTGCCATAAACTCAAAAAAAAGACTGAAACTTTGTCAATACACAAAAATTGATATTAATAACTTTGGCGTTGTGCGTGAATACAAAATACAATGACAGAGATGAGCTTCAACTCTAATGACTTCTTCTTTCAACTCTTAAGCTGCTACCAGTTCTCTCTACCTCTCTGCTTCTTCTCTACGCATCAAGTGCTTCTCTTCAATATCATCTAACATCATTGACTAACTAAATGATTTAGACTTATATGGACTCCGACTCAGACTTCCTACAGATGCTAAGACTCACTCAACATTAAAGACTGTCATTAATTCAAGTGACTCTTCAACCACTTAAATCAACCTGAGAAGATAGAGATCGACTCCATTTATAGCTTCCTGCTTGCCGATTGACTTTTGATTAAATGTGTGACATTGCACTTACAGACTGTCAGTCTGTCTGACTGACATTTCGGCTAATTGGCAAACTACTGAAGAAAGGACTGATAGAGAAATCTACGGAGACGTGAAGATCTCACCGACTTGTAATTACATATTCCAACACTCTCCCTTAATTATAAGTAGGTGGGATTACAAAAGAAAATTACATCAAAATTTTGAGTTTTCATTTTACTGTCACTCATTTGTTACTGTGCGGACACCCAGACTACTACACAGATGTTGAAATGCATCTATTGCTAAAGCTTTTCTGAAAATGTCTGCAATTTATTCTTTTGACCTGCAAAATTCTAAACAAATCTCTTTTTTATTCACTAATTCTCTCATGAAGTGATACCTTGTATCAATATGCTTGGTTTTCTTCTAAAGCACAAGATTCTTTGATAACATGATGGTTGAATTGTTGTCACAGAATACTGTTACTGGTTCTTGTTATTCCTGCAACAAATCTTTTAACATCCTTCTCATCCAAATTTCTTGACAAACTACGCTTGTAGTTGCGACGTACTTTGCTTCGGCTGAAGAGAGTGTCACTATGGGTTACTTCCTTGATTCCCATGATACCATACCTGTTCCAAAATGAAATGTGTACCCTGAGGTACTTTTCCTGTCATCGATGCTTCCTCCACAATCACTATCAGTGTATGAAGTGAGTCTGAAATATTATGAGGTGGAGTATTTAATACCAAAATCTTTTGTTCCATTTACATATCTTAGTATTCTCTTTCTTGACTTCCAATGTGATTCTTTTGGAGTTTCCATGACCCTTGAAATCAGGCTCACTCCATACATAATGTCAAGTCTTTTCATCGTTAGATACATAACACTATCTACCAGTGTTTTAAACAGTGCGGGATCCACCTTGGACCCTTTATCTTCCTTGCTTAGCTTCAATCCTATTATGAATTCACCATATTCACCTTGGACAGTGCTGGTGTTTATTTTGAATTCACCATATTCAATCTTTTCAATATTTCATGTGCATACTTGGACTGTGAGATAACTATGTCAGTTTTGGACTCGTGCACTTCTATTCCTAGAAAAAATCTCATAAGCCCCAAATCAGTCATTTCAAATTCATCCTTCACGACTGTCTTGAATTCTTCTATGCCAAAATCACCTGTAAAAATCAAATCATCCACATATAAATAAACAATTAACACATTACCTTGCTAATTTGATTTTATGTACAATGTTGGCTCATTTTCACTTCTCTGAAATCCATTTTGTGTGAGATAGGAATCTATGCGACTGTGCCAAGTTTTTGGAGCTTGCTTTAATCCATACAGTGCTTTATTTAAGCTGTATACTTTGTCTTCTTGTCCTGGAACCTCATAACCTTGTGGTTGTTCCACATATACTTATTCTTCTAAGTTTTCATTCAATAATGTTGACTTTACATCCATTTGATAAACTGGCCATTTGTACTACATGACAATAGCTAACACGGTTCTGACTGTTTCCATGTGTGCCGCTGGTGCAAATGTTTCATTGTAATCAATTCTAGGTTGTTGTGTAAAGCCTCTTGCAACTAACCTTTCCTTGTACTTCTGTACATTTCCTTCTGCTTCTTGCTTGGTTTTATAAATCCACTTGATGCTTATAGAATCCTTGTCTTAAGTTACATCAACCAAATTCCATGTTCGAGTGTTCTCTATGCATATGATTTCTGCATCCATGGCTTGTGCCCATACATCCTCTTTGAAAACTTCTTCAAAGGTTAATGGATCGTCTATTTGTGAAAACAAAGCAAAAACCGAAAATGAATTTGTTGCATCTTCATTATAGATGTCACACAGACTTCTTGTCTTTTTTGGTAACAGACTTTCTAAAGTTGGATCTAAAGATGTAGAACTTCTTGAACTGCTTGTTGATGTTTGTTGCACTCTAGTTGTAGATTACACACCTATTGTTCTTACTGGAGTATTGTGCATGGTAATTTGCATCGTAGTGCAAGGTGTAGACGGGACTGTGCACTGACCTATGCATGGTGTTTGAACCACTTCATCTTTTGTGTCAGCATACTCCATTGTGTCAATAATTTTTACTGTCTTTGCAATGGTTCCATCCTATGCTTCATATTCCACGAACTGAACATCATGGCTGATTATGAATTTCCTTGCGACAGGGTCATACAACCTGTATCCTTTTGTTTCTTCAGAATATCCAACAAATATAAATTTTTGTTATTTGTTGTCCAACTTCCTTCTCAGTTCATCTAGAACAATGCTTTGAACATGTCCAGGCTTCCGAAGGAACTCTATTCTTCACACTCTTTGTCAGAAATCTATTCAATATGTATACTGTAGTTGGTACTGCTTCATCCCAATAATTATTTGAAAAATGTTTGGTTGTCAACATATTGTGCGCCATTTCCATGATGGTTCTATTCTTTCTCTCTGTGACACCATTGTGTTGTGGTGTGTATCACACGGTAAATTTCCTGTAGATGACATGAACTTTACAAAATTTCGGAAATTCTCTTGAAACATATTCTCCTCCTTTGTCCGTTCTTAAACACTTGATGTAAAAACCACTATGTTTCTCCACAAGTGATTTAAACTGCTGAAAACAACCCAATGCATGCGATCTATTCTTTAGGAAATAAATCCATGTCTTTCTTGAGAAATCATCAATGAATATTAGAAAATAGGTACTTCCTCCTATTGATGGAGTTTTTATTGGTCCACAAATGTCTGAGTGTACTATTTCTAGTGGAGCTTTTAATCTGTAAGACTTACCAAATGGAAATGATTCTCTGTGCTACTTGCCAAATCTGCATCCTTCACATACCCTTTATACCCTTTACTATACCTTTTACTATACCCTTTGTGTGTAGCATCTTCATTCCTCCAAAGTTTAAATGTCCAAATCTAAAATTTCATAGCAAAGAATCATCCTGTATTTCATATTGGAATGTTATCTTCATCTCTGTGTCATTTTCTCCTTTATTGATACTGCGCGCATTATTTTCTTCACTAGAACTCCACACACTTTCTGTTGTAAATGTAGTGTTTAACTGCACACTTTTTCCTTTATCAACGGTTTGCACTGTATTCTTCTTCTTGACTGGATTTAATGTCAATGGGAACATCTTGTTTCTTGTCATCTGGATTTTTCAGTAAGAAGATTGCTTGGGCATTTACCTATGATCACAAAGTGATTATCTTCCATGTAGATTCTATATCTTTTCTGTAATAGTTTCCCTGTGCTCATCATATCATGCTTCAGAACAAAAACACAATATACATCAGACATAACCTTTTGTTCTCCTTGTCTAGTTAAAATTATATACTGCCTTTCCCTAAGAGAATGACTTGGATGTATGTTCCAAGTGTAACCTTGGTTTGGACTGACTCATCCAAACTAGAAAACAATTCTATGTTTCATGTCATGTGGTTATGGAAGCCTGAATCTAAGTACCATATGTCACATGGAATTGCTTGAGAAACATTTCATTCAACTAGTGACACTATATTAGGCATTTCTACTGTGCTAGGTACAACTAAAATGCACACCATAAACATAGGGCGAGTTTGGTTATTTGCGTTGTGTGACTCATCTAAACTTTGCTTGTTCTGATTATACTATCTCTTTCTGCACTCATATGAATAATGTCCATACCTTTTATAGTTGTTATCGGACAAATCGGTAAGTGCGGACACAAACAAATCTCCCTAGTTTTACCACGAAACTAGAACAAAACAAAATAGAATATAAAACTTTCCCTAAGTTTTAATTATCAAGCATACTAACTAACAAGAGATAAATGGCATACCTTTTAAATTTCGTTTATCCTTCCTAGTGTCATACTCACTCTACTCCAAGACTTATGGGATGTTGAACTTGTAAAAATACACAAGCCAACGAAGTGAAAGCAACAACGTATACTCAACAAAAACTATGTATGTGATCAAGGAATGATATAATAAAATAAGACCAATTTTAGGGAAAGAAATATATCACTGTATTATATAATGTGGAAGAAAGATACAACCATATGCCTTGATGTTATCAGGTTCCTTCCAATAGTTCCTTGCTTCCCACACACTTTTGTTCCATGGATTCTAAGATCAACAATCTATCTTGACAAAGAAAAGCTCAAAGCCAACATAGAATTTTGAAAAACTCCAAGCTACAAAACTCAAGAACCTTCCAACCCCAAAAGCTTAATCTAATATTTTCCCATGAGAATTCTTGTCCTTTTATAAGATGAAAAGGATATASTGAAKATGTTAGGATGATCCCATGATATCARGGATGTGACTCAGATCCAAACCGATCRGAGGCCACCTCACCCTAGAAGCTTCTATTCTAGAACTTTCGAGAAATTCCTCTTTTTCCCCTCATACGAAAATCGTCACACCCTTAAAGCTAGGAAAAATGTGACATCATCATAGGATATTGTGGTGCAACCTGMGATGTTCCTAGATAGTTTCACCCTTAACACTAAAAAAAGGTGCGACGATCCCACTTTATGAGTTTTTTACAAAGGAAAAGGTAATTTTCACCTCTCTGGGAAAGTGTGTCTTCATTCTTCTTCAAAGATTAAGGTAACTAATCATTCTAAATACAAAGGRTAGGTTTACATCATTAATGGTCATAGGGGTGATGAAAATAATGTGTAACAACAGTAATGACATTGAATATTTGATTTGTCAATTATTTGACAACTTGATTGGCTGGTACTTGGGTTTTGACCTCTTCCACCGGTATTTCTAAGATTGTTATTGCATCCACTTCTATCAGAACTCCTTCCTCTGCCTCTAGTGTTATTTCTCCCCCTTCCTCTTCCATGGCTTATATGTGACTATGCAAAAAATGCATTCTCTAATGACAAACTTGATCTATTCAATATTTGTTCATGATTGATGAGGGAAGCTTGCAGTTCATCTAGACTGAATTGACTCAAGTCTTTGCTTTCTTCTAGAGTCACAACAATGGTATCAAATTTAGGACGAAGACTCCTAAGTACCTTCTCAACAAATTTTATGTCTTCTGTGGTTTCGCCATGAGACTTAATATGATTTATCAGTCCAATGACATGAGTGTAGAATGAATCTATTGTGCTTGAAATTTTCATTAACATGGTTTCAAAATCTCTTCTAAGAATATGTAGTTTTGTCATCTTTAATTTTTACATACCCTGATAGGAGGTTTGTAATATGTCCCATGCTTCCTTGGATTTCTTTGCCTATGAAACTCTTGGAAGTATGCTCTCATACATGGATTTATGTATGTAAAAAAACGTCTTTCCATCTTTTTTTCTTTGATCTTTCAAGACATCTTTCTCAGCTTGTGTGAGGGAATTATATGCTTCCTGATATACCGGTTCCACATATTCATTCTCGACTATTTCCCATACATCTTGACCTCGAAACAAAGCCTTCATGATCAAGGACCACGTCTCATAATTCTTTCCTCTAAAAGTGGAAGGTTGCAGATTGGAGGTAGACACCATATTTTACTTTGAATAGAATTTCTTCTCTGGAAAAATTGTTTTGATATAACCTTCTCTGATACCAGATCTTGGGATCGACTCTGTTGGGTCGATGGTGCACACATTCTACTCCGTGCAACATAGTTTCAAATAATTCACACAAAACAAGCTACGCTACAAAGTTCTCAAAACAACTGTGTAGTGCACAGACTGCTCATTTTGTTGTGTGTTGTGAATACACACACTTAATGAAATAATTTATAAATGAGGAATTAACATAGTGCTATGCTTGGCACATAAACTCATAAATAAGAAAAAAACGGTTTCAATACACAAAACGTAATATTAATAACTTTGGAACTGTGCACAAATACAAAGTACAATGAAAGAGATGAGCTTCGAATCTAATGACTTCTTTTGTCAACTCTTCAGTTGTTGCTAGTTCTCTCTACCTTTCTTCTTCTTCTCTACACATCAAATGCTTCTCTTCATCATCCTCTAGCATCATTGACTAACTAAATGACTCATGCTTTTATGGACTTTGATTGAGACTTCCTATAGATGCTAAGACCGACTCAACATTAAAGACTGTCATTAATTCGAATGAATCTTCAACCACTTAACTTAATCCGAGAAGATAGAGATGGACTCCATTTATAGCTTCCTTCTTGTTGACTGAATTTTGAGTAAATGTGTGACTTTGCACTTACATACTGTCAGTCAGTCAGACTAAAAAACTACTAAAAAATGACTAACAGACAAATTGACGGAGACGTTAAGATATCACTAACTTGTAATTACATATTCCAACATCTAGATCCCACCATATTCACAATTACATAAATGTTGTGGCTAAACCCTTTAGTCTTGTAGCTTACTTAACCACTTCTTGCAATCACACAAAGAGAAGAGAGCATGAAAGTAAGTGAAGACCAAAAGTAGCACTGAAGTTACTAGAGATGTAGTCTTCTCATCAAATTGTACTAAGGTAAAATCATTGTTGAGAGGCATGAATTTGAATCCTACAAAGTATAAATATACCACATATTGAATAGCCAGTTCGTCTGGCATCGATGGTATGAACTTAAAATAATATTATTCCACCTCCCCTTTTCCCTCCTCCTTAGTTTTGGTGGCTCTTTATTGATAAGGAGAGATAAAGGTTTCTTGAATGTGCTCAGAATAGGGATCGGTTCCCAAGAGTAGAAAAAATACATAGGGGAAAATTCATCACAATTTTTACAACGCTCTGGTTGAGTTCTCACCGAGTCAAGTATGTGAGAAATTGTATGGGACTAATGTTTTAAGAGCTGAGAGAAGTCCATAGAAAACTAAAGGTTCTCATAAGGGTTGACATTTCCTCTGAAATAGGCTCTTCCTTTTTTTCCTCTTTTGGAATATTTGGATCTTGATTGTTGGAAATAAGAACGATAGTGTAGTAAAAAATCTCTACTCTAGGATGTGGCCTCTCTCTATTGTATGGATATTGAAATACTTGGGAATATTGAAGGTGAAAGGAGATAATTCTGGGCACGTAAGGCTTAGGAAGATGCAAAGTCTTTTCTCTACCTTGGCTTCAGAAGCCAATTGCAGCTCCAAAATATTTTGCAATAGAGAGCAACAATTGATTTTCAAGCATCATCGGATCTCTCACAATGGAATTGTGAGAAAATTTGGTGCTACTCAGATCTAGGACTCATCCTAGTTGCTTGAAATCAATGGAGTTTTCATCGGGTTTTTTTCCCAATCTAATACTACTAGCACAACAGCTAAATAGTTGTTGGTGAACGCGGAAAGGTTGATAAGATGAAATGAATCCTTAAAAGAATATATTAAATTTTATTATTRATTAACAAATAAATGGTTGAGCTTCATTTATCTGGTGTTAATATTTTAATTTATGTTAATCACTTACATGGCAATCAGTTATCTATCAAAGTAATTTTTAAATATGATTAGGTAAATGTAAAAAAGTAAACACATAAACGTATGTCTTTATAATAGCTAGAAAGTTAATGATTGAAATCGCAGCCATTTATTTTCTGACTACTAAGAATATTCCAACCATATTTAATCCTGTCCATAGAAAACTTATTAAGCACTAAACCCCTATTAAATCTGCCCATTGTCAATAGGTGTATTACCAATAGTCTCTTAGCCCAAAGGGTAGGAAGTAATAAGTAAAATTGTATTAATGGAATCTTTTAATTATCTAAATGCAAAAATGTTACTATGTTTTATGAGTAAATTCATTAAAGTTCCCATAAGCCTATTCATCTCAATGGGTGGGAACTAATAAGTAAAATTGTATTACTCGAATATTTTAATTATGTAAATGCACAAACGTTATTGTGTTTTATGACTAAATGATTTAGAAAAAATACCATGGCAAAGGAAATCATTATCCACCATGCACTAACCAAATTATTCGCTAGTTCAAGTCGATAGAATCGCATGTAAAGTTATGAATGAACCATGGATGACATAAAATCCAGGCCAAGATACTCTGTCGGAGGAACTGTAAAATTCGTCTCCTACACGCAATTACCTGCATGTATTTTCCAACCCACATCCACATGCATGGTTTGGAGAACCCATAATTTATTAAAGGTGGGTGTAATTATGTAGTCTACATGCAACTAATTTTAATGCAGATTGTTGCCAACCAACGTTTGTTTGAATTTGAATTTGAATTTTTTTATGTTATCCAGCGTGTTGAACATTTCGTTTACTCATTCGTAAAATGAGTTCGGACAAGATCAATTCCCAAACATCATTATATGATTTTCTTGTTCAACCCGTAGCACACGTTGAAACAAAATCAAAGTCAATGTATGGAATAACACAAGGTAGGAACACCCATCTCGGCCAAAAACCCTATGTGGTTTGATTTCGGTTTGTTAGACAATGCTTGAGAATTTGACTACAAGATAGACAATAAGGTAGTTAGGAGAAACAAATCAATAGATCGGAATGGGAGGAAAAATAGGTATTATCATGATTGATCACCATGTGTAAACAATTGCGGTGTGGAAATGGCATGGAGCAACCACATTCTTGAAAATCGGGGATGTTATTGGCACCACCAATGATTCTTTCTTA
>JASDQU011441525.1:18350-28710 GCA_032191745.1 Picea mariana
TCGTTGTTAACCTTCTTCTTAAATGTTCCATGATTTCATGTTTAAGAAAGTAAACTTAAGGTTCTTATTGTATCTATCTGATTAAAAACATGTGTTTTATGATAAACTAATGAACATATAGAAATGCAGTGTCGACCTCTACGGTCCTCAACAAGTATAATAATGAGATATATGTTTCGTAAATTAGGGTTCAAAAGCATGAAGCACATTCAATCGACAAGTAAAAGATTTACCTAAGTATTTTTATATATTTTCCATAATAATTATTGTTGATAATTTTGAAATTTATTATTTATAAAATTTTAGTTTATAATTTACTGTTCTAAGAAACAAATAGAAGAATCCCATTTCTTTTTAGTGTCTCTATGGGTTTCTATGTTATATTCCTTATGAAGATAAACATGGGAGCATTATCAATCTTCGCTTGAAGACCTCCAAACTTCAGTTGATCGAGATGTGCATGAAAAGATATTTAGATGTGCGTAAAAGACCTCCAGACTTCAACATCCCAAATATCTATGAAAGCATTCCCAAATAACTCATATGTGATATACTCTGGAAAAGGCCAACCTCCCGTCTATGACCTCTCTTATTTCCTTGGCACTTTCATTCACATACAATGTCACCTGTAAATAAGCCAACAAATCATTATTGAGAATCTGTCATAGAAAATGCACTTGAAAATGATAAATTATGTGCTTGAATCTTTGGTAGAAAATGCACCTCAATCATTATGGTGTTAACTCGTTAATATTGTATATTTTGAATGATTAATGATAATCCCATTAATTTTTATATCTTACATCTTTCTTGGTCCAATTGCTTGTCTATGACCTCTCTTATTTCCCTGGTACTTTCGTTCTCCATATACAGTGTCACCTGTAAATAAGCCCACAAATCATTATTGAGAATCTGTCGTAGAAAATGCACTGGAAAATGATAAATTATGTGTTTGAATATGTGGAAGAAAATGCGCTTGAATCATTATGTTGTTAACTCGTTAATATTGGATAGTCCCATTAATTTTTATATCTTACATCTTTCTTGTTCCAGTTGCTTTCGTCCAGTGGCTTTAGATTGTGAGCTTCACTCCACTTTCACGGAACTGGTAACATGAATCACTTTATTAATGTTTAAATTTTTTAATTAATGTATTTATCATTTTATACACGTTTTTTATATGCTTAATTCTATAAGGTTTTAATACTTTAATTTATAAATAAAATTAATGTTTAATTTATTTAATACATTTATTTTATACATATATTTATTTATGATTAATTTTATAATGTTTTAATATTTTAATTTATAAATAAAATTAATGTTTAATTTATTTAGTATATTTATTTGAACATATTAATATTGATTTTTTTATCATTTAATACATCCATTTATATATGATTAGTGTTTTATTTAAATAATACATTAATTTATTATAAATACATTAATTTGTAATATATTATAAATAAATTTATTTTTATTTTATTCATGTATATATGTTTTATTTAAGTATTTTTAATCAATTAATTTTAATACTTTAGCAATTTATTAATGAATAAATTAAGTAATAACTTACATTATTAATTTTTTTTTTATTAGGTGTCATAAATTATTAATTAATAAAATAATAGATTATATAAATTAATTAATCAATTAAAATATAAAACTATTTATTTAATATATTTAATGATTGAAAGCATTGATGTATTTATTATTTTATATATTATTAATGTATTATTTATAATACTTTAATATTTCATTAATTTATTAGTAGTATATAAATGTTTTAATTATTTATATAATATTTTAATATAATGTACTTTTACTAATTAATAAATTATTATTCGTATAAGCTTCAATATGGGTATGACTCTTAATACTGATAAGACTAAGGTCATGAATATTAAGTCCAATAAGATCTCTTATGATACTTTTGTATAGGACAATAACAAATTGGAGGAAGTGACTTAATACAAATATCTTGGAATTGATATTCACCACAAGCTCAATTGGAATTATAGCATTGAGAAAAGGATTATTGGGGGATGAAAATCTTATTATGGGCTTGAAAACAATTGTAAATCAGCTGATCTTTGGAGTTGCGATAACAAGAAACTCCTCTTTGAGACTCTTGTTACACCCGTTATTCTTTATGGATGTGAAGTCTGGGGTTATAGTATATCTCGTGAATCGTGGAGAAAGATAGAGCAAATACAAAAGAATTTTATAACCTATAATCTCAAAATTAAAGGAAATACACCCTATTCCATCATCCTCTTAGAAACAAGCCTCTCCCCCATTGAGAGCATGGCTATGACTATATACCTAATGTATAAAAACAAGTTAAACAACATGGAAGACAAGAGGCTACCTAAAATTGCTTCAAAATCAAGTCATAACCACCCTCGACTCAAGCAACGATGGCATAAAGACACTCGGACTTGGCTAAACTATTGGGGAATCATGGAAGAAACCATTTTGCAGAATAAAGATACTATTAAAAAAAACGTCAAATCAAAATTTAAGGAGAAAATGTGGTCTGATAAAGAGTTAGAGGAAAAAAGAAAATTACGGTATTATAAAGATGTAATCAACCCTAATCTAGAAGATCAAAATTATCTATATGTTTTTCCAAGCGTAAAGAAAAAAATAAGCATCGATAAGATAAGAACAAATTCTCATGAGCTCCACAGTGAAACTGGGTGTTGGTCAATTCCTAAAACGCCATGGGATGAAAGACTCTGACACCTTTGCGACACTAAAAATGTTGAAGATGAAAAACACTTTCCCTTAGATTGTCCACCCTATATCCATATTAGATCTCATTTTCAAAATATTTATCACACTACCAACCTTCCTAACCTCTTAACTCAACAAAAGTATGGTGATCTTGAAAATCGTATCTTAATCTTTTTCAATCAAATAAAAAAAATTCTAAAGAATCACAAGTAATCACTTACCCTCTTAAGGTCCGATAGACCAATTTGGTCTTAGTGGACATTAATCATCATCATCATCATAATAAATTTTTAATACTTTTATTTATGATAAATAGTATTACTTAATTAATGCATTACACTATTAAGATATTTATTTAATATATTTAATGGTTTACCACATTAATGTATTTAATATTTTAAACATTATTATATATATCTCTACTGTATTCTCTATATTACTTCAATATTTTATTAATTTATTGATATTATATAAATGTATTAATTAATTAACTATTATTTTGATTAGTAATTGATAATGTATTTTTACTAATTAAGATATTTATTTAATACATTTAATGGTTTACTGCATTAATGTATTTAATATTTTATACATTATTATATATATCATTACTGTATTTTTTTGTATTTTTTGTATTACTTTAATATTTTATTAATTTATTGATATGATGGTGATGATGATTAACGTCCACTAAGACCGAATTGGTCTATCGGACCTGGAGAGGGTAAGTGATTACTTGTGATTCTCTAGAATTTTATTTTTGGGCTTGAAAAGAATTAAGAGAATCTTTCCAACATCACCATAGTTTTGTTGAGTTAAGAAGTTAGGAAGGTTGGTAGTGTGATAAATATTTTGAAAATAAGATCTAATATGGGTATAGGATGGACAATCTAAGAGAAAGTGATTTTCATCTTCAACATTCTTAGTGTCACAAAGGTGACACACTCTTTCATGCCATGGCACTTTAGGAATTGACCAATGCCTAGTTTCATAATGGAGCTTGTGAGAATTTGTTCTTATCTTAGCAATGCCTATTTTTTTCTTTACACTTGGTAAAATAAATGAATAATTTTGATCTTCTAGATTAGGGTTGATTACATCTTTAAATTACCTTAATTTTATTTTTTCGTCTAACCATTTATCACACCACATTTTCTGTTTAAATTTTGATTTGATGTTTTTTTTAATAGTATCTTTATTCTGCAAAATAGTTTCTTCCATGATTTCCCAATAGTTTATCCAAGACCGGGGGTATTTATGCCATCCTTGCTTGAGTTGATGGTGGTTGTGATTTGATTAGAAACATTTTTGGGTAGCCTCTTGTCTTCCATGTGGCTTAACATGTTCTTTTACATTAGGTATCTAGTCATATCCATGCTCTCAATGGGGGAGATGCTTGTTTATAAGAGGAGGAAGGGATAGGGTGTATTTCCTTTAATTTTGAGATTATAGGTTATAAAAATATTTTTTATTTTCTCTATCTTTCTCTAGGATTCATGAGAGATACTACAAACCGAGACTTCACATCCATAAAGAATAACAGGTGTAACAAGAGTCTCAAAGAGGAGTTTCTTCTTATCCCAACTCAAAAGATCAATTGATTTACAATTGTTTTCAAGCCTATAATAAGCTTTCCATCCCCCAGTAATCCTTTTCTCAATGCTATAATTCCAATTGAGCTTGTGGTGAATATCAATTCCAAGATATTTGTATGAATTCACTTCCTCCAAGTTCTTTTTCTCTTATACAAAGGTATCATGAGGGATCTTATTGGATTTAATAATCATGACCTTAATCTTATCAGTATTAACAATCATACCCATATTGGAGCAAAAATCCTTGAGGATTCTTAGTTGGTTTTCAAGATCATGGGGAATCCTTGCCATAAGAATGATATCATTGGAATCAAGAAGAAGATTAATGACTATACAAGTGAGAGTAGGGCCGACACACCCTACCTTTTCCAAGCACTCTTCTAACTTGTCAATGTATATGTCAAAAAGGGTAGGGGACAACAAACAACCTTGTTTGACTCTGATATTGCAGTTAATCTATTTTGACCATCCCTCAGTGTTTTTAAACTTATCAATAACGTTCTCATACATCCTTATTGGAGAAGCCCTCAACTCAAGAGACACTTTTATCTCTTCCAACCTATTCCAAATGGTTTTCCTAGGAACAATGTCAAAAGTTTTTCTAAAGTTAATAAAACAACAAAAAATATTGGTTTTAGTATTGCGGAACTCCTCTGCAATGATCCTAAAGGTATTAATTAATATATCAATGTATTAATTAATTAAATATTATTTTGATCATTAATTGATAATTTATTTTTACTAATTAATTAATATTCATACATTATATTATAGATTAATGTTTTAATACTTTGATCTATAAATCAGATTACAATTTTGGTTATTTAATACATTTAATCATTTAACACATTAATATATTGCATATTTTATACATTAATTTATATATCATTAATGTATTATTTTAATTACACATTAAACTTTACTACAATAATGATTTATCAAATCATTGTATCAATACATTATTAATATACATTATTAATAGATTATACTATTATACTATTTATTACATTACATAAATTAATTAATAAAGTAATAGAATATATAAATTAATTAAAGCACCTTAATAGATTACATTATAAAGAACGTTACTTATCCTTAATCTTTTCTTCTTTACATCTTTTGTTTTTTAATCATTTATCATTTTTAAAAATTTTATTGCCTTGAAAAACTATATTTTATAGCAATAGATATAAACTGTATTTTATAGCTTTAAATAAAGGAGAACGAAAAATAAATTTGAGTTTAAGATTGGTCCTTTTTCACTATATTGGATATTAGTGGCAAGGTTTATTTATGAGATATCATTAAAAGTCGATTTTCATGGTTTGCACAATAGTCATAGAGACTCCCTAGAAGTGCTCTGCAACCATATACATAAGGTTGATGTTTTCCAAATATATAAGGTTAAATTTTTCCCATATGTGTATTTTGAATCCTAGAAAATCAATTAAAAAAAAAAAAAAAAACTATATTGTAGATTGGTCCTTATCACTATATTGAAGGTTTGTGCCAAACATTATTTATGGTCTCATTAAAATTCCATTTGCATGGTGTTCACATTAGTCATAGAGACTCCCTATAAGTGGTTGATGTTTGACATATACATAAGGTTGATGTTTTCCCAGATGTGGTTTTTGAATCCCAAAAATTAATTTAAACAAAAAAACTCTATATCCATGTTACCACTAGATTAAAGCACATAAGATCAATAAATTAACCATATATGTATGTATTATTTTTTCCTTTAGTTTTCAAATTACATCAATAAATTATCCATATATGTATGCATTATTTTTCCCTTTCCTTCCATCATATCTTCATAATCAATGTTTTTATTATATGTAATGCTTTTGATAGTCACATCATGCATTGATTAGATGTTTTTATAAAATTATTTGGGTTTTAAATATCCTTAATACATGTACATCCTTACATTTGATGCCTCTATTAATTTATGTCATATTTATCTCATTTAATTCCTTTGTTTTGAAATATTTGTGCTTTTATTCATCGTGTTATTCATTAAAGGTTTCATATTTTATATTTCTTTAAATAATAGTTATATTAACTCTCTTCTTATTTTGTCACTATTAGGAAACTTCTTGATATCATTATGGATCCAACGGTGTGGAGTTGTTTACCATTACATATTTTGGAGTTTATTTTTTTTGTCTCCCTTTCTCAGCATTGACAAGATTTAGAACTATTTGTAAACATTGGAACAATATTTTACAAACCCGTTTATTCCTTGCTCAATGCCATCAAGTTTCCAAAAATGAATTTGATTTTTTAATTCCATTGCTCATTGTTGATGAAAGTTTCTTTGTAGGAGCATACCTTAATCAAGCCGGTCGCATATGTCATTTTCATGTGCCATTTATAGATTCCAGATACACAATTGAATGCAAAGTTCAATCCATGATTTTGTTGTCTTCACCAACAAGATGCTCCCTTGTAAAAAATTATTTTGTGATGAATCCATTTACCAAGTCATTAAAAAATATAGGTTCTATATGGGTTGGAGATGGGGGTTTCTTTACACTATTGGAGCATGTTAGTGCGAGAAAATATGAATGGGTTGTTTTGAAACATATTTTCAAAAAAAATAAATCAAATTATTTCATTTGTAGTAGCATTGACAATGTCTGGAGGAGGACAACCATTCCTTATGGCGGGACAAAACCTCCAAAAGAAGTAGTGGTCTACAAAAGTAAAATTTATTGGTTGTATTTGGACAAATATTATGATGACTACCCTCAGTATGCGTACACTATATATTGGTTGGATGTTTTAAATAATCAGTGGGGTTTATCTTTTGTTCCAATCATAGACATATGTTTTATGTCATTGGGATTATACAATAACCAACTTATATGCCTCACCAATAATGGCTCCACCACTATTTGGTCTATTGAAGAATTGGATAATTTTCAATTCGGTCAGCCATGTATTGAACAAAGTTTGGACTATTTTGAGGATGACTAGGGATTCAAATGGAATTTGTTGCAACAACTTTTAGAAGATACAAATAAAAAATTCCCTAGGTATCTTCCATTTTGAACAATTGGTGCAATAATGCTGATGTGAAATAACACTAAACTTCCAGTCATGTTATATGACTTTATTACTGGCTTCTGTGTCCCAATAAGTATCACTGATGTTTCCATGTTATACAACTCTAGGTCGATATTTTCATTTCAAGACCATTTCAATGATCTAATTGAAAATGAAAATGTTTTTCCACTTCTACCAAATATGGATTTTCTTGATGACATTCCACCATTGGGAACATATGTGATAGCTTAGGCTACTTGGACTTATAATAAGTAATATCAAATATTATCAAACAGTTTTTACTTGTTTCAAAAATGTTCTTATTCCATTATAAATTTTCAAAATTATGAATTAGTTTAATTTTTAAGTGATTTTGTTATGGCTATATGGTTATTGCAAGTTTATTTCTGAATTTTATTCCATTATGATTTGGTTTAATTTTTAAGTGCACATGTTATGGTTATTGCAATTTTCCTTTTACATTTTATTTCATGTCTTCTTTATTATCATGTTCATGTCACTTTATATATATTCAAATATATCTAAATATGTTTCTTATTTTTATTTTTTTTAATTCCATAATTTCTTCTTCTCTATACCAATGGAATTTATATTTCTTTGGTGATGTTAAAAATCTATTATTATTTCTATGTAGTTGTAGAAATGTCCAGTCAAGGAACAAGTAAGTGTTCTACCAAACACAATAGATCACCAACATCACGTGACAGGGCTAATGAATGTCAATTTTTATGGTATCAACAAAACAAAGATGCAATAAATCACCGTAGAATACTTCTATATCATAGACATACCAGGGAAGGTACTACGGATATTGATTTTCCCCATAGCTGTAAGTATCGTAGTTTGGCTGATATCATGCAAAGAACATTTTCCATGAATGTTTCATTCCCTGAATCTTTTCATAATCCTAATATTTCTACTATTGTACATTCTTCTAACAACATTCATTTTCTTGGGAAAACTTCTCTTTTTCTGGAAGATCATSATGTACATAAGATACCTACAAATGGAAACCTCCATACCTAAACCAATGGAWGTGAAAYTTTAGATAATGAATCAATAACACAAAACATGCAGGATATAGTCATTGATGTCATTTAGGAACAAGTGYCATCTACTGAAGTGCTTGTTCATCATGTGCTTTCCCATTTGCTACAAAATTTGCAAACTCCTCCTACTAACATTGCTCCTTCCTTTCACAACCATCATTCTATARAAAGTGTCGTACCACCAATAGAATCAATAATTCCACATACTATTTCACTTGGAACAACAAAGGTATTTCAATCCTCACTAATGATGACTATAGTGGTAGTTCTTTTCTTCTATTGATGACTTTAACCATGTTTTTTCTTTCTTCGCTCAGGATCTTGTTCATTTGAATAGACGTACAGAAATGAACTTTGTGCATGTTGTAACAACTCATGTTAGAAGTCAATGAGACCCATCTCATAATTTCCCTTCAAATATTCCAAGACTATCTAATTGGCAAGCAAATGTTGATGTTGTATGTATTTGATTTTATATTATTTTTTACATTTACACTCCTCATTTTTCACACTTAACTTGAAATTAAAGTTTTTAGTATTTTATGACCAGGACACCATTCATTGCAATCAAGATAGAGAAATGCAATCCATGAATTTAAGGGAAATAACTGTTGGATGTAACATGCCCAATCCAACTGTTGCAAATTTTGGTGGGCCCTCTAACATTGTTGAAGATGAAGTAGATTTTAGAGGTCATTCTACTCTTCCCATTGGTGGTGAACATGATCCCATGCATAGATGACATATACAGTTTCATCCGAACATGATTGCATTACATAAAACATTTCAAGTGAAGATAGATAATCTCTCCAATGCTGAAATGTGTCACGTTTCCCAAGACACATATCCTGGTATCCAAGTTGTGAGGGGGTCTAAAGTACCTATTTGTAAAAGGTGTTAGAAGGAGAGAGGTTCCCATCATTTTTCTCGATGGAATCACATGGATCCTGGTGAGAAACCTCATGTTCTAAGAGTACTTACCCAAGTTGAAGAGATGCACATAGCACGTGTGAATCCTATATTGCAAGTGACCCATGCTCGTGGTGGGAAATATAAATATAGTGGCCACACAATAAAATTTCTGCAAGATATTTCTGTGATTGCTAGAAATATTCCATGACATGTTGAAGACCTTGACTTCCTGATTATGAGAAGATGTGGTGCCCAATCCAAATATTATGACTTCTATGTGAAGAGATCACGAGTGATGAATGCATTATCTTACAAAATTCAAATGGATAAATTTTATCAAGATTTTCAAATTGACCTTGACTTAGTTGCTTCTCTTCCTGGAAACCCAACAGATGTGTCAATTAAGCTTAAATTTGTTGGTTGTGATATTGAAGAAACAAATAACAATGTTGTTGACATTGAAGGGTTTCATGTTGACCGTTTGCACTCTCATCCTTCATATTTTGTTGTTCGCCTACCCAATGAACGTAGAGAAGTGGAAGAAATAAGAACATTTATTGAAAATGTTGAGTCTTAACCTATTCAACTAATTGACTGGCCAACTATTGGTTCATGTCCAATCAATGAATATAATGTTGAAGGGTTATTATACATGGAATTCCCCACATTATTTCCCACTGGTGAGGTTGATTGGTTGCATCCACGTATTTGTAACATTCAACTTCATGAATATGGATTGCATATTCTCAGATGCGTTTATCAATGATTTGGAAGCCATCCTCACTTTTGATACTTTTTATTGAACATGATAATGAGACATTGAAGCCAGGAAATTGTTGCAGTTTTTAAAGAAAAATATACATGATAACTCCCCAACAACAATTGAAGCCTTGTGTCAACAACTCTTAGATTTACCTGATAATAAGTTGGTTGAGAATATTATACATTTTGGTTCTTCACTTAGAGGTACAAGGGCCTATTGGACAAAAT
>JASDQU011441525.1:31843-47294 GCA_032191745.1 Picea mariana
CCATATTGTTACCTTTAGGATCATTGCAGAGGAGTTCCGCAATACTAAAACCAATCTTTTTTGTTGTTTTGTTGACTTTAGGAAAGCTTCTGACATGGTTCCTAGGAAAAACCTTTGGAATAGGTTGGAAGAGATAAAAGTACCTCTCGAGTTGAGGGGTGCTGCAATAAGGATGCATGAGAACGTTATTGCTAAATTTAAAAACACTGAGGGCTAGTCAAAAGAGATTAACTGCAATATCAGAGTCAAACAAGGTTGTCCCTTGTCCCCTACCCTTTTTGGCATATACATTGATAAATTAGAAAAATGTTTGGAAAAAGCAGGTTGTGTCGGCCCTACACTCACTGGTATAGTCATCAATCTTCTTCTTTATGCCAATGATATCATTTTTATGGCAAGGAGTCCCCATGATCTTGAAAACCAGCTAAGAATCCTCAAGGATTTTTGCTCCAATATGGGTATGTGTGTTAATACTGATAAGACTAAGGTCATGATTATTAAATCAAATAAAATCCCTTATGATACCTTTGTACATGGCAACAACAACTTGGAGGAAGTGAATTCATACAAATATCTTGGAATTGATATTCACCACANACAAGCTTAATTGGAATTATAGCATTGACAAAAGGATTATTGGGGGATGGAAAGCTTATTATGGGCTTGAAAACAATTGTAAATCAGTCGAACTTTGGAGTTGGGATAAGAAGAAATGCCACTTGAGACTCTTTTTACACTTGTTATTCTTTATGGATGTGAAGTATGGGGCTGTAGTATCTCTAGTGAATCCTCGTGAAAGATAGAGAAAATACAAAAGAATTTTATAACCTATAATCTCAAAATTAAAGGAAATACACGCTATCCCATCCTCCTCGTAGAAACTAGCCACTCCCCTATTGAGAGCATGGCTATGACTAGATACCTAATGTATAATAAAAAGTTAAACAACATGGAAGACAAGAGGCTACCTAAAATTGCTTCCAAATGAAGTCATAACCACCATCGACTCAAGCGAGGATGGCATAAAGATGCCCAATCTTGGCTAAACTATTGGGTAATAATGGAAGAAACCATTTTGCGGGATAAAGATACTATTAAAAAAAACGTCAAATCAATATTTAAGAAAAAAATGTGGTGTGATAAAGAGTTAGAGGAAAAAAGAAAATGAAGGTATTATAAAGATGTAATCAACCCTAATCTAGAAGATCAAAATTATCTATCTGTTTTTCCAATTGTAAAGAAAAAAATAAGCATTGCTAAGATAAGAACAAATTCTCATGAGCTCCATAGTGAAACTGGGCATTGGTCAATTCCTAAAATGCCATGGGATGAAAGAGTGTGTCACTTTTGTGACACTAAGAAGGTTGAAAATGAAAAGCACTTTCTCTTAGATTGTCCAGCCTATACCCATATTAGATCTCATTTTCAAAATATTGATCACACTACCAACCTTCCTAACCTCTTAACTCAACAAAAGTATGGTGATCTTGGAAAGCTTGTGTTAATTCTTTTTGAGCATAGAAACAAAATTCTAAAGAATCACAAGTAATCACTTACCCTCTTAAGGCCCGATAGACCAATTAGGTCTTAGTGGACGTTAATCATCATCATCATCATCATCATCATTTATAAAATTCCTCCATAAAAATGGCATAAATATGACTTACAAGGTGAACCCAATGTTAAGTTTGAAGATGTAATATATTTTGTTAGTAAGTATATTTGTCTTGTATCTTATCTTTATGTTAGTATGCTCATCTTTTAATAGTTTTATTTTTTTTAATTATTCAAGTAAATTAAATATACTTTATTTTTTCCTAATTTTTTTTAATATATTGAAATATATATTATTATATAGTTTTAAGCATTTAAAATTATGATATATTATTATATTAATCTTTATAAAAATAATTTATAGTACAATAAAATGAAGGTTGGTAGTGTGATCAATATTTTGAAAATGAGATCTAATATGGGTATAGGATGGACAATCTAAGATAAAGTTCTTTTCATATTCAACCTTCTTAGTGTCGCAAAGGTGACACACTCTTTCATCCGAAGGCATTTTAGGTATTGGTCAATTCCCAGTTTCACTATGGAGCTCGTGAGAATTTGTTTTTATCTTTGCAATGCTTATTTTTTTTTTACACTTGGCAAAACAGATAGATAATTTTGATCTTCTAGATTAGGGTTGATTACATCTTTATAATACCTTAATTTTCTTTTTCCCTCTAACTCTTTACCACAACACATTTTTTCCTTAAATTTTGATTTGATGTTTTTTTTAATAGTATCTTTATTCTGAAAAATGGTTTCTTCCATGATTCCCCAATAGTTTAGCCAAGACCGGGTGTCTTTATGCCATCCTCGCTTGAGTCGATGGTGGTTATGACTTGATTTGGAAGAAATTTTAGGTAGCCTCTTGTCTTCCATGTTGTTTAATTTGTTCTTTTACATTAGGTGTCAACTCATAGCCATGCTCTCAATGGGGGAGAGGCTTGTTTCTACAAGGAGGATGGGATAGGGCATATTTCCTTTAATTTTGAGATTATAGGTTATAAAATTCNCTCCAGGATTCACCAGAGATACTACAGCCCCAGAATTCACATCCATAAAGAATAAAATTTGTAAAAAGAGTCTCAAAGAGGAGTTTCTTTTTATCCCAACTCCAAAGTTCAATTGATTTACAATTGTTTTCAAGCCCATGATAATCTTTCCATCCCCCAATAATCCTTTTCTCAATGCTATAATTCCAATTAAGCTTGTGGTGAATATCAATTCCAAGATATTTGTATCAAGCCACTTCCTCCAAGTTGTTGTTGTCATATACCAAGGTCTCATAAGGGATGTTATTGGATTTAATAATCATGACCTTAGTCTTATGAGTATTAACAGTCATACCCTTATTGGAGAAAAAATCCTTGAGGATTCTTAGTTGGTTTTCAAGATCATGGGGACTCCTTTCCATAAGAATGATATCATTGGAATAAATAAGAATATTGATGACTATACGAGTGAGATTACAGCTGACACAACCTTCTTTTTCCGAGAATTCTTCTAATTTATCTATGTATATGCCAAAAAGGGTAGGGGACAAGGGACAACATTGTTTGACTTCGATATTGCAGTTAATCTCTTTTGACCAGCCCTCAGTGTTTTTAAACTTAGTAATAACATTCTCATACATCCTTATTGCAGTAGGCCTCAACTCAAGAGGCACTTTTATCTCTTCCAACCTATTCCAAAGGTTTTTCCTAGGAACCATGTCAAAATGTTCTCTAAAGTCAACAAAACAACAAAAAAGATTGGTTTTAGTATTGTGGAACTCCTCTGCAATGATCCTAAAGGTAACAAGATGGTCCGCAATTGAATGATATCTCCTAAACCCAGCTCGACCTTTAGCTCTTTTACCGTGACTTTCTAGCCAAATGCTAATCTTCTTTTCCAAAATAATTCCATAACGCTTGGCTAAAATCACACTAATCATAATGGTCCTATAATTAGAGGGAATGTTTTTATCCCCATTTTTAAAAATAGGAACAATGAGGCTTTGCGTCTAGGGTTTAGGGAAGCCCTGCTTGACTGCTAAATTGAAGAACTTGTGTATGTGATGGATAAGGATTGGCCCTCCTATTTTAAAAATTCCAGCTTGGTAGCCTTCAATGTCCTTAGCTTTCCCATTTGCGAGCCACTTAAACCCGAACTCTATCATCTAAAGAGAAAACTTCTTCCTTTGTAGGGACAATACGAATGGTGTCCATGGCATTAGGGAACTCGTAAAGACTTTTAAGGTAGGAATTCCAGTCTGTTAAGGGAATCCTATTATTTTCTTTAGTATTGTGTTTTAGAATTTGGCTCCAGAACTTCTTAGGATCCAACTTGTATAGTTGTGAAAGTTGTTCTTGCCTTTTATTGATATAGTATCTTTTTTTCCTTTTATTTAGGGCTTTGTACAGATTGATCTTATCAAGTTTTAAGGGCTCATTAGAAGCATCCCTAATGGATTTCCTTGCAATTTTACATTCTTTATCATACCAAGGGTTGGTTTTTCTATTATTCTTTTTATGGGACACCTCGAAAGAGAACCTGTTAATGGAAGTGGAAAGGGTAGTTGTAAAATTATTATAGAGTTCTTCAATGTTGTCCTTATAAATTAGGAGTTTTAATTTACTATTTAAATCTTTTAAGAAAATGTCAACTTTACTTTTTTCAAATCGCAAATTCCTTTGATTATCAGAATTCTCTTCAATGGTTCTCCTATGCATGGAAAATTTAGAATTAGGGTTAAAGGTTTATGATCAGAGTCAGGCTCACGGTCATTTAAAAGGTCAAAAGTTGTTATTTGGTTGGAAACGGGGATATCAGATAGCACATAATCTACAACACTACTACGTAGCCCATGAATACAGGTCATTTCTTTGGAGTTTGGCCACTTCATTACTCCATTGCAAATTATTACTTCTTGAGAGTTGCAGAGCTTGACCAACTCAGTACCAAAAAAATTCTCAATTAGGTCTTCAGATCTTCTTTTGTAGCTATTAGATAAAACAAGGTCCTCATCTAGCCATAAAGGGTTATGGTTGGAGTCATCACTTAAAAGAGTAGATTGTTTAGTTGCAATCCTAGCATTAAAGTCTCCTAGCGGGAGGATATTACCTTCATTTTTCAAATTATAAATATCTTGTTCTAAATTATTATAGGAACAATTTTTATCTAGATTATTTTTCTTATAAAAAGTAGAATTAATAAGTGCAAAATAACAAATTGCTATATACATCTTCTTAGCATTGGTGCCTGAAATTTTTATCCAAATGTATTGATTAAGAGGGTCAATCTTATGGAGTTGAATGTGAAGAGAAATGTTTTTTCTAATATAACAAGCTATGCCTCCTATCCCTCTACGATGGTATTTTTTGTTCCATGACGACCACAAGACAAATCCTTCCATGTTACGGACCTTAGAGTCCTCATGCTCCAAAGTTTCAGCTAGACAGATAATATCAATACCACTCGGGATACAACTTATCATAGGACCTTTATGCCATGGAAAGCCACAACAATTCCAAAAAAGGATCCCAAGTGTCCCAAATTCCTATTTATTATTATCCTTCTGGTCTCTATCCCTAACAATAGCTTTTCAATTTCTAATTATTGCCCATTTTCCTTCTTTCCTGTCTTCTTTTACCTTTTGAACTTCCTTCCTTAATTCAGATTGGTCTTCGGGAATGAGGTCTTCATTTATAAATATTTCTGACCCTTTTAAGCTCGGAGATTTACTAAGTATACTATATTTATGGTCATTACAACTTTAACACAAATCAACCTATCTTTGTGATCAATTATTTTTCCTAGCCTCTTTGCTTCTATGAGGTAAGTTGTATCAATTTGTGATTTATTTTTTAATTCTTCTTTTACTATTGCTAGTGTATCCTCCTCTTGTTGTTCTTTTATACCAAAAATTATGAGGTTCAAGGCTCTTTTGTTACATTCATGGTGAAATTCGATTATCTTATTCATTTCTTCTTTGATGGGTTTGATATCCAATTAGTTTTCCATATTACTGAGGGTCAAATTGTTGGTTAGTTTGTTCTCTAGCTCTTTAATCCTATCTCTCAAGTTGTGATTTTCTTCAACCCCTCCTTCTTGGGTTGATTGTTTATGTTTTTCCATTTCTTAAATTCTATCCTTCATTGTCTACAATTCACTCTTGAACCCTAAGAATCTATCCTCTATCTGAGTTTGAATGGTATCTTTAATTTTTTTTTATCAATCATTGCCTCTAACTCTATTTTGAGTTTTATGTCTCTTTCTTCAATCTTTTTTTCTAATGTTTCTAACACTATTTGGATTTTGACATCTCTCTGTTCTCTTTTTTTTTTCTACTGATTCCATATAATTGTAAATGATATCTAGGGTGATTTTGGGAGGCCTCCCCTTGTTAGGGTGAGTTTTTGGAATAGGTGGTGGAGTGCTTGATGGCTACCCGCACTCCTCGGAGCACGTTTGCCTCTTCCAGGACCTTCTCTTCTCCACGGCTCGAAGAAATTATCGGTTCTTCTATCTCCCAATTGAAATATATGCACCCAAAGTTCCTTCACGAGACTTCCCCTCCTTCTATTTGTCTAGGGAATCAGAACTCGCAGACTCGCAAGTTCAAAGTGGAATTCTGGACTCTCGAATCCCCGAGACCCAAGATGTCGGTCAATCACTGACTTTTCTTCCGCCTATCGAAACTTCGGCCTTATCGCGTATTTGAAAATTGTGACACCAACCACTCAGGATTCCAACCTCTGATACCCGATGCGCTGAAATGCTGAGACCCGCGATCTCGCTTTCTCGCGACTTCGCTACTCGCATAACCAAATGACTTCTTCTTCGACTCCTGATATCTGAGATGTCGATACGCCAATATCTCATCTCACCTGTCACATCACTTTTCCATGGCCCACACTATCCACACAATCATTGGGACTTTGCTTCTCATGCTATCACGAATCCCACTGCCTAATCTTCCACTCTTTCCTCCCGATGGCCCAATGACTGATCTACGAGTAGAACCTACGCTCCTCGTAATCTGACCGACGACTTCTATTCTTCCGAGCTTTGAACCTTTCTCCACACCTACACTGTAGCCTCCTTCAATCCCGAGAGATCCAACGATCCACGGAAACTCGCGGATTCCCCACAAAGGATACTGACCGTCCACTCTTCCCATACGCAATCCACGAACAAGAAATGTCTCTCCACTAGACTTGTTCGCCAACCTACGACTCTTCCGTTCAACCTACTCATGCAACTTCTCTCCGCTTCCCTTCAACAACCTTGAAGGCCTATCCCTCCTGAACTTCGACGACTTCAATTCCCTCAGGAAGAAGCTCTTTCATGCACTCCTTGTAGAAAATCTTCCAACACAAYGAAGTGATGAGGCTTTAGATCCTGTGCACTCCTGCAGCAGAAATCCTTCRATCCCTTTCTTCAGAATCTTAGCTCTGTATCTTCATCTATMTTACACATGCCTTGCACGRCTCCGGTGCCAAATCTGCACTTCTGAGAAATTAGAACAATAGTTACCTCTATCTAAACCTTTCTGTCAACGCACTCCTCGCGGACGATTTGACTGCACTCCTTGCAGAAATTTTCTGGTTCAAGATAGAGAAACAATTCAAACTAACTTMTTTTTCTCAMAGACTTCAATTCAACCATGAAATCACATACACAACATTTAAAAGCAAGTGTATCACARAAACCAAACATTCATGAGCATAATATCAACACACAGAGAATAGACACATAACCATGAGATTGAATCAAAGCTATCTTCTATTAATTCAATATCTGTACATGGATGTTCTCTACACAGTTCTCTGCTTGCTCTCCTGMTTCTGTCCTCATTATGTTACAATGATACAATGAGGGTGTCTATATCCCGTTTCCCTCTCGATCTCTAAACTATCAAATCTAGAATTAAATATTCTATCTACTTTACATTAAGTTTATTAAATGCCTCATCTACCTAAGGACGGGAGCTATCTGCTCAAGGTCCATTTACAATATACAAGTGCGCTATCTCTTAAATGAATCATTTAAGATCACGCAACATCCCAAAGCATTTAAAAAAAAAAAGGTGTGCTGGCTTATCCAACTGTCTTCTGCTCGATGTGCTGACTCGCTTGATGTGTTGGTGATGCTCCTGCATCATACTCCTCGGCTTGAAAATTTTCATGGGCTTCTGTCTATGAGTTCCTGCACAGTGTGTCCATGCTTTTGAATCACGGTTTCTCTCTCCCAGCTGGCATCCTCCACTGGGTGATTTTTCCAATTGACCAGATACTCATAATAATGCTTTCGCCTGGTCTTTCTGCCTACTCGCTTGTCCAGTATGCATTCCATCTGTGGTTTCTTTGCAACTGGTAATTGTTTCATCCACTGGATTACTAGTTCCTCAATTCCATCCTCTGCTTCTCCAGCCTTGTATGGGTATAAATCCGAAACATTGAATATCAAAGATATCTCGATGCCATCCGACAACTCAATTTCATAAGCATTCTGTCTGAATTTCTTCAGGACTCTGCATGGTCTGATTTTCTTCATCTTAAGATTTTTGTATGTTCCCCTCAGAAACATTTCCTTCCTCAGATGTGCCAGAACAAGATCCCCAACTTCAAACTGAAGTTGCCTCCGATGCTGATCTGCTCTGCGCTTGTACTCCTGATTTGAATTTATCAGTCGCTGCTTCACCTTACTGTGAAGTTCCTTCATCGCTTTAGCGAATTTTTCTACATGAGCGTTGCTAGTCGCAGTCTGTTCTGAATCCCACAGTTTAGATACTCCTCTCGGCTGCATGTCGTATACAATCTCAAACAGACTTTTTCCTCTACTCCGATTCACTGAATCGTTGTACGCGAACTCTGCCTGTGGCAATATGCTGTTCTAGCTGCTGTGGTGTTTCGTCACCAAGATTATCAATAAATCTCCCAGACTCCTATTGACCACTTCCGTTTGTCCATCTGTCTGAGGATGATAAGTAGAACTAAATGCCAATTTAGTTCCTAGCTTTTTCCATAACGCCCTCCAGAAATGACCTATGAATTTAGTATCCCTGTCCGAAAATATGCTTTTCGGCGAACCATGGAGTCGAATGACCTCCTTGAAAAATAGATTCGCGATGTGTGTCGCATCGCTGGTCTTCTGGCATTGAATAAAATGTGCCATATTTGAAAACCTGTCCACCACCACAAAGATGGAATCAACACCTCTTTGCGTCCTCGGCAAACCCAATACAAAATCCATGCTTATCGCCTCCCATGGCCTCTCCGGTATGGGCAATGGCTAATAAAAACCTGCATTCTTCTTTCTCCCCTTCGAGTGCTGACAAATCCTGCATCTGTCAACAAATCTTTTAACATCTGCTCGCATGCCCGGCCAAAAATATGACTCACTCAGCTTTGCGAATGTCTTGTCGTGGCCAAAATGTCCTGTCAATCCACCACTGTGCTTCTCTTTCATCAAGTTCTCCCTCATGGAGCAATTTGGAATGCACAGTTGATTGCCTCTGAACAACAATCCCTCCTAGATCATATAATATATCCACGGGCTTCGATCTCCGAGAACTGGATTCTCAGCTGCTTCATATGCTTCTCTGAAATCTGCATCTCCTGCATACATGTTCCTCAGGTTTTCAAAACCCAAAGTTTTAACTCGAAACTCCCATTTTGCATGTTTTTGCTTCAACTTCTCTTGTTGACTCACGAACTGTAATGCATGATTATCACTGTACAATACAAACGCCTTTGTGATCAAGTAATGCCTCCACTTTTTCAACGCCTGTATGATAACATAAAAATCTTTATCATACGTGGAGTACTTCAGCTTTGCTTCATCCAGTTTCTCACTGAAATAGGCAACTGGTCTGTCCTCCTGACTCAAGACCGCTCCTATGGCATATCTGCTTGCATCACATTTCACCTAAAATGTCTTCTAAAAATCTGGCAACACCAACACTAGTTGCTCTGTGATCTTTTTCTTCAACAGATTGAAGCTCTTCTCAGCCTCAACTGTCCAGTGAAAAATCTTATGTCATTTTTTCACTGTGTCCATCATCGCTGCGCTAATTCCACTGAAATTTATGATGAATTTTCTGTAGAAACTAGCCAAACCATGAAAACTACTCACCTCGAAAATATTTCTCGGTGATGGCCAATTTTTAATCACTTCCACCTTACTTGGATCCATTTTCAATTCATTTGCCGAAATGACGAACCCCAAGTACATGAGCTCTGTCTTCATAAACGAAGATTTCTTCATGTTTATCAACAACTTCTCCTGTTGTAGCTTCCTCATCACAATGGCCAAATGCCTCAAATGTTCAGCCTTCCTCTTGCTGAAAATCAATATATCATCCAGATATACGACGACAAACTTTCTGATGAATTCCCTCAGGACTTCATTCATCAGCCTCATGAATGTGCTCGACGCATTTGTCAAGCCAAATGGCATGACCAACCATTCGTACAAACCTTCATTTGTCTTGAACGTTGTCTTCCATTCATCACCTTTCCTCATGCGAATCTGATGATATCCACTCTTCAGATCAATATTTGAAAAATAAATTGCCCTGCTCAGGCAATCCATCAGATCATCCATTCTCGGCAGTGGAAATCGGTACCTGATGGTAATTTTGTTGATTGCTCTGGAGTCAGTACACATACTCCAACCTCCKTMTT
The DNA here is from genome assembly GCA_032191745.1 of Picea mariana. Taxonomy (NCBI): domain Eukaryota; kingdom Viridiplantae; phylum Streptophyta; class Pinopsida; order Pinales; family Pinaceae; genus Picea; species Picea mariana. The sequence continues at coordinate 42,067 of JASDQU011441525.1, forward strand.
TCTTCGGACTGAGCACTGTTGGAACAGCGCATGGACTCAAGCTTTCTCTGACTAATCCTTTGTCCATCAAATCTTTGACCTGCTTCTTGAGCTCTTCATTCTCTTGCGGCATCAACCTGTACGCAGCTTTATTCGRCAAACTGGCTCCTGGTATGAGATCTATGTGATGACTCACACTTCTCATCGATGGMAACGAATGAGGTAATTCATCCACGATGATGTCAACGAACTCTCCCAGCAGTTCCTGGATCTCATCTGGTAACTCGTCCACTCTTGTGTTGGTCAGAACAATTCTTGGTTTTCTGACCACAAAGAATTGTGGATCTTCCTTCTTCTCCATCTCTGTAAGAAGCTCCTTCCCACTCATGAGAAGTATTTTGTTGTTCACTTCCGGTTTCACCTCCTTATCCGTTATCGGAAGCAACATATTGGTTCTCCCATTCTTCTCCAGAGTATATGTGTTCATTCTCCCATTGTGAACCACATTTCTGTCATATTGCCATGGTCTACCCAGCAATAAATGACATACATCCATGGGAATAACATCACACAAGATCTTATCATTATATCCCCCTATTTTGAACTCAACCAAGCATTGTTTGGTGACAATCACCTGATGTCCCTTCTGTAGCCACAAAACTTTATATGGACTCGGGTGATCAGTTGTCTCCAGCTCTAGTTTCTCCACCATCTCAATTGAAACGAGATTGTCGATGCTTCCGCTATCCACAATGATCTTGCATTTCCTGTCTTTGGTCTTGCATGCAGTTCTGAACAGTCTGCTTCTTTGAGCTATGTCCTCCACCTCCTTCTCAGGTGTCAAAAGGACTTTATGCATCCCAAGTGATCTTCCGCTTTCTACATCTTCATTCTCAGCACCACGCCTCTACGTCTCTGTGATGTGAGCTTCTCCGATGTCCTTCTTTTTCTCTGGACACTCGAATGACTTGTGCCCATTCTTCCCACATGTAAAACATGTGATTACTCCACCTCTTCCTCTACCTTGACCTCTAGTATGAGGAAGAGTGTTTGCATCAGCATAATATCCTCACTGATCATTTTGCTGTCCTCTTTGTTCGACATGTGGCCCCCACTGTGAGGTCCCACCTCTTTCAATCTTACCCTGAGGTTTCTTCCATTCCTCCTTGGGTTTATGGAATTTCTCCTGGGCAACTGCCTTGCCTCTGGGCTAACTCTTGCCTCACCCTCGCTGTCCTTTCCTTCGGCTCAGCTTTTCCTCAGCTTTTAGAGCCAATTGGTAAGCATATTCCACCGTTCGGATGGTTAGCATGCTTAATTCATCCTGAATGTTGTATCTCAGACCATTCAGATATCTGGAGACCTTCTCATCATCGCTCTCCTGATGACTTGCTCTGATATTGAGCTTGTAAAACTCTTCGGTATATTATTTTACCGTCATTAGCTTCTATCTCAGGTTCTATATTCTCCTGAACAGTGTAATTTGATAATTCCTTGGGATGAACTTTGCTTTCATCTTCGCGATCATTTGATCCCAACTTTTGATCTTCTGCTTGCCTTTGCAGTGTCTKTCAGCTTGTAGCTCGTCCCACCACAATGYTGCATGTCCTTTCAAGCACGTTACAACATGCTTGACCTTCTTGTCCTCTTCGATGTCTTCATAATCGAAGTAGGTGTCAAGAGCTCGGATCCAGTCCAATAGCTCTTCTACATCCAGACTACCCTCATAGACTAGAATGTCCATCTTTGCCTTCGCACCCATCCTGGCGATAGCTTTAATCAACCGCTCGGTTGATGCATCCTCTGCTATGACCTCTTCTTCGTGTCCAGCTTCCTCTTCAACTTCAGAATCACTAAGATCCCTGGCACCAACTCCGCGTCTTTGTGTTGTCTCCATCTCCTCTAGCCTTGCTCAGAGATCTCTCATCTGCCGCTCCATTTCTGGATTTCCTGCTGGCCTACCTCTTCTTCTCACCTCCCTGTCTTCGGGATCAGGTGACTATCTTTCTCTCTTGGGTGGCATGGTGAATTCTTCTTTCTCTCTCTGTCGCAGAAAACAAAGAGTTACTCCCACTCTCATACCACTCTGACGGCTACCCGCACTCCTCGGAGCACGTTCACCTCTTCCAGGACCTTCTCTTCTCCATGGCCCAAATAAATTCTCAGTTCTTCTATCTCCCAATTGAAATATATGCACCCACAGTTCCTTCGCGTGACTTCCCCTCCTTCTATTTGTTCGGGGAATCGGAACTCGCGGACTCGCAAGTTCAAAGTGGAATTCTAGACTCTCAAATCCTCGAGACCTAAGATGTCGGTCAATCACTAACTTTTCTTCCACCTATCAGAACTTCGGTCTTATCGCGTATTTGAAAATCGTGACACCAACCACTCGGCATTCCAACCTTCGATACCCGATGCACCGAAATGCCGAGACCCACAATCTCGCTTCCTTGTGACTTCGCTACTCGCGTAACCAAACGACTTCTTCTTCGACTCCTGATATCCGAGATGTCGATACGCCGATATATCGTCTCACCCGTCACATCACTTTGTCGTGGCCCACACTATCCATGCAATCATCGGGACTTCACTTCTTGCGCTATCGCGACTCTCGCTGCCTAATCTTCCACTCTTTCCTCCTAATGGCCCGATGGCCGATCTACGAGTAGAACCTACGCTCCTCGTAATCTGACCGATGGCTTCTGTTCTTTCGATCTTTGAACCTTTCTCCACACCTGCACTGTAGCCTCCTTCAATCCTAAGAGATCCAACGATCCACATAAACTCACGGATTCCCCACAAAGGATACTAACCATCCACTCTTCCCCTGCGCAATCCACGAACAAGAAATGTCTCTCCACGAGACTTGTTCGCCAACCTACGACTCTTCCGTTCAACCTACTCACACAACTTCTCTCCGCTGCCCTTCAACAACCTTGAAGGCCTATCCCTGCTGAACTTCAACGACTTCAATTCCCTTAGGAATAAGCTCTTTCACGCACTCCTTGTGGAAAATCTTCCAACACAACGAAGTGATGAGGCTTTAGATCCTGCGCACTCCTGCAGCAGAAATCCTTCGATCCCTTTCCTCAGAATCTCAGCTCCGTATCTTCGTCTAGCCTGCGCACGCCTTGCATGGCTCCGGTGCCAAATCTGCACTTCTGAGAACTTAGAACAATAGTTACCTCTATCTAAACCTTTCTGTCAACGCACTCGTCGCGGATGATTCGACTGCACTCCTTGCAGGAATTTTCTGGTTCAAGATAGAGAAACAATTGAAACTAACTTATTGTTCTCACAGACTTCAATTCAACCATGAAATCACATACACAGCATTTAAAAGCAAGTGTATCACAGAAAACAAACCTTCATGAGCATAATATCAACACACAGAGAATAGACACATAACCATGAGATTGAATCAAAGCTATCTTCTATTAATTCAATATATGTACATGGATGTTCTCTACACAGTTCTCTGCTTGCTCTCGTGCTTCTGTCCTCATTATGTTACAATGATACAATGAGGGTGTCTATATCCCGTTTCCCTCTCGAGCTCTAAACTATCAAATCTAGAATTAAATATTCTATCTACTTTACATTAAGTTTATTAAATGCCTCATCTACCTAAGGACAAGACCTATCCGCTCAAGGTCCATTTACAATATACAAGTGGGCTGTCTCTTAAATGAATCATTTAAGATCATGCAACATCCCAAAGAATTTCCAAAAAAAAAGGTGTGTTGGCTTATCCAACTGTCTTCCGCTCGATGTGCTGACTCGCTTGATGTGTTGGTGATGCTCTTGCATTAGTGCTCATATTGAAAAAAAGAGAAAAAAATGTAACAATTATTATTATGGATAGACTTTAAATAAATTATATGGAAATATATTTTTTAATAAAAAAAATAATTTATGATGTTATAAATAAATTATATGTATAAACAAATATTTTATATAATAATTTATTAATGTTTAATAGATATAAATAAGTTTAAAATATATTTTTAATAAAAGTTTAAAAGGTATTATGGTAATTTGTAATAATTTATTAATCTTTAATAGATATAAAATAACTAAATTAATTATTACAACATAAAAATAGTAATATTAAAGTAGTTTAGGTCCCCGAGGTGTAGGAGAGTCGGTGACAGAGTGTGTTGTTAAGCCACTCCGTGATGTCAAAGTCACCGGTTCGAAACCTGCGGGGACAAAAAATCCAACCATGTTAAGGGTTGGTGTGGCTCAGGCCGGGTGCGATCCCCGGGTGATTTTGATGGCTTAGATGCCCCTGAGTCGCAGTTTCTCAAGCCACAGGTTAATCGCGTAGCCAACAGGTTCCGCACAAATTAACAAACAAAAAAAAAATATATTAAAGTAGTTTAGACTAAATCTATTTTAAAATTAAAATTTTAAGGACTGAAAATTTATGTATATATTTCTCTAATTTTACATTAATATTTAATTTTAATATATATTTATATATGGCAATTGGATTGACTTTTGTAGTTGGGAGGAAAGATTCTTATTTTTGATACACATATTCCAATCTTAGCATCTCATATTTTTAATTCTCTACCATTTCTTCATTAAAATAAATAAAAATAATTAAAACTTCTCTAAATTTTATTTAATATACTAATGTAATTTAGAAAAATAAAATGTAAAGTTAAAAGACAAGTTTACTTGAACAATAAAAGTAAAGTTAAATGACAAAAGTATTTGACTAAAAAAAATACACTACTTCCTCAAACTGAACATTAGGTTTACTCATATTTAAAGGATAATCTTAATTTCAAGTTGAAGGGTATATATTCATTTAACCCTTCTATAATGAAAAGTTGAAAAAGTATGGATCCTTCAATTAACAAGAATAAACTTCTCATACACTTCATAAAAAAAATTAGTCTAAAACAATATTACTCTTCCAATTTTTTACAACATTAAAAGTTAAGTAACTAGAAAATAAGTAAATTGCAATTTTAAAGAAACTAATAATAAGCATACCATTTAATTTCAAATGTAATCATATGATAAGTAATACATACATTAAAATTAAATCAATCTCATAAAAGATGAGTTGTTAATATTTTCTTCATAGAAATTTCAAAGAGTTAAAAATGAAAATTAGAGCTTCATACACAATTTAAGAATCAAGCATTTTTGTGAACATCCATATAACCAAGGAATTGTTCCATGTATCTATGGTAGTTGACAAATGGAGACTACATCTTGGATTCATATCTTAA
>JASDQU011441525.1:48149-62746 GCA_032191745.1 Picea mariana
TACATAGTAATAGGAGATGGAGAGAATTGAGTGAATATAGGGATGAAGATTGTTGATAAAATCATGGAGAGATTGTGGATCATAGGAGATTGTTGAGGAAATATTGTTGGAAATAATTGATGAAATAGTTGAACTAATTTCCCAATTATGATGTACTCTTTATGGTCACCTCATATTATATGAAGGGACCATTCGTACTATAGTGAAACATTGGAAAATGATTTTTTAATAAAATTCCTCCTTCATGGGTTTGGGATCACATATCTCCTGTGTCCCTTGCTTTGCATAATGTATTTAGTGTGCATTTTAATTTTGTTGTGCCTTTGATTACAACATTTGGTATCATAACATGGACAATTAAATTGATGTTTTTTGTGAGCTATATGTTTTTTTCATGACAGTATATTGTTGGTTCATCAGGTTGTTGATTGCACATGATGTGATGTGCCTCTGACTTCTACCAGTAGTCATGAATGCAATGCCTATAAAAACATGTGATCTCCAAGTTAGTTGAATTATGAAGACCATTCCTAGGAGGAGGAAGTGAAGTCCCTCTTCATGAAATCCATCGAATTTGTCGTCTCACTTGAGAAATGTGAATATATGTAGAATGTTTTTTTTTTTTAAGTTGGACTATTGAGGTATAAATGAATGGAAATAATGTGCAAGACTCCATTATAAAAAAATGGCATGTATAATTGGATATGTTGTTCATGTTTGGACAACATCGATAAGACATTATCCTAATCAATAATTAATAATATAATTATTGATTATTAAATAATATATATAATAAGTAATAATAATAAAAAATAGTTATTTATTATTCAAGGGACACATCCTTTCATGGATGGTCACCATATGTTCTCTATATATGTAACACTAATCATTTTAATAATATATCAATAATATATCATCTCATATTATCTCATATAGAAAAATCAACATGGTATCATATTGAGACTAGGCTTGATTCCCTCATGGTAGAGCTGAGGAAAATGTGAGAGATAGTTTTCATTTTGTGTAAATATTTCTAACATCGTGAAGGTCATATCTGATTACTACACTATAAACTAATTATTTTCCAAGACTTTATTTGGGCCTCGACTTTTGGTTGTGGATTATATTCAACTTCTAAGGAGATTGCAGCTAGGAGGGAAAAAACAACATATAGACATTGTTAGAGCTATGCTCAAATATCCTTGTCTAATTCTTCTTGATGAGGTGAATAGTTCTATGGATGTAGAGTTGGAGAAGACTGTTGAGGATTCTCTAGACAAAGCTTCAGTCAGACACACAACAATTATTATTTCTCATCGCCTCTCCACCATCCACAACACGAACATGATTGCAGTGGTTCAAGTGGGTCAGGTAATTGAGACATCCCTGTATCAAGATATGATATATAGACCCAACATAGCATACACTAATTTGGTGCAATCTTCAACAGGACACAAAACATAAGCCAGATGAGAGAGCCAAAGGGGACAATATCCAAACCTCATCTTTGAGAGTGAAGAGCTCTAGTGTATATAGTAGATCCAGTTTGAACACGTCGAAATTAGGGCATCAAGATGTGGCAAAGGAATATAAGGTTCCTTTTTCCACTTCATTTTGTTGATCGTTTCTTTTAAATGATCCAGAATGAAAGCATGCCCTATTGGGTTGTTTAGGAGCCTTGGGTGTTGGAGCAGTTCTACCAAAAAATAAAATTTCTCAAGTATTTYTTCTATATAGTATGGGTATCACTATTAACACTGACATAAAATTTTTATGATGAMTAAATAAAAAACAACCACTTATGTTAATTTTGTGTATGGAAACAATAGCTTGGAGGAAGTGACTTCATAACAATATCTTGTAACAATGAAACTACGGGACTTGTACTCATAAACAAGATGATKTTTCCACATATAGMGTTGTCCTAAAAGATCACAAAATTCAAGTGTGGAAACATCACACAATACCTCATCTTTAAAGGGTTTATGATGTAAGAGACGTGACATTATTGGTTGACACATAGGTCGCATCCCTAGCTCAACCAACTGAAGGTGTATGGTTGGTAGTTTCACATTGTTTTCATTTTGATGACCTTAATTGAGATCATATTATTCTAGCTAATGTTCAAAACAATGATATGTAGTTGAGTCCCCTTCACCCACATTTGTGAATGGAAGAGGTGCTTCCCTTCCTTAGGCTCCAATGACTCTCCCAATTGGATCTTTGTGGTTCTGATGGTAGCAATAGGTTCTGCATCATTAATTTATATCCCTTATCCTAATCTAAATCATAGTTTTTCTTTTATCTCATCCAACAATGATTGTTTTGAGAGACATTCATTAGTGTTGTTCTAGGGGATTTTATAGAAATCACACCTCTTTATAGTGTCCTTCTTTGACTTATTGTTACCATTATTTTCCTACAATGTGGAATTATTATCTTGAGGTTGGATATACTTACTTTGTCCTTTGTTTTATGAGTTAGGGACACATTTACCATGCTTCTTTTTCCAAATCTTTTGCTTATTCCTGTACTTAAATTTATTCTAAATTTTTATATGTCATGGTAGGTATAGCAGAAAATGTAACTCCACGGACTTATTATTTGCATTAACATGATAGGTTCATAAATACAATGTAAATCACTATTGGTGTTCCTTAATAGGTGACTCTTCCTATCACCTTTGACTCTTCATATTTACAATAATGTTGTAAGTAATGAAATCACAAGGATTACATGTCCAATATCCCCCCCCCCCCCNAAGGGATATTAGTGAGTCCAAAAATCATTCTAAAATTTTCAATTTTTTCTCTTCCAAGTACATTGGTGAAGATGTCTGCAATTTTATTATTTGTGGAATAATGTATTAAGTGAATATTTTTGGCTTCTACATGATATCGAATCAAGTGATTCTTTTTTTTGATTTTCTTAGTTCAATCATGGAATCTAGGATTCTTGGCCAACTTCATTGCATAAGTATTGTCCAATAGAACAGGAGTAGAATTCACTTGTTTCTCCTGCAAATGTTCAATTATTTTCTTGAGCCACACAATCTCTTACGTTGGTTCACAGTTGCCACATATTCTGCATCTATTGTGGAATATACTAGAACTAATTATTTGTGTCATCTCTAGGAGATAACTACTGATCCAAGACTCATGAGATAGCTTGGAGTTGACACTCCATTTTACTTATCCCCAAAAAATTCTGAATCGAAATATTTGATGAGGCTCAAGTCATCCTCCTTAAAGTAACTTAGTCCAAAATATTGTGTTCCCTTCAAGTATTTTAGAACTCTTTTTGTAGTAGACCAATGTCCTTCACAAGGTTTTTGCATGAACTTGGAAATAATCCCAACAACAAATTAAATGTTTGGTCTAGTGGTAGTAATATACATAAAATTTCCCACAAGTTGTATGTACTTGGTTGCATCCTCAAATTCATTCCCCTCTTTTGATGTGAGCTCCAAATTATGTTCCATTGGAGTAGAGACAATATTGCAGTCATCCATGCCAAACTTGTTCAATAGTTCACCAATGTACTTCTTCTAGGAGATGAATATGTACTTTGGATTTTGAATTACCTCAATGCCCAAATAGTAGTGAACATTTCCCAAATCTACCATCTCGAAGCCTTTCTTCAACTATTTCTTTATGGATGCAATGTAGATTTCATTTTTTCTTGTTATCAAAAAATGATCTAGATACACTAAAATATATACAACATTTTGGCATAGTTTCATGACAAACAAAGTTGCATCTTCAAGATTGAAATGCCTGAAATTCAATTTTAGAATATGCTTAGTTAATTTTTCATACCAGGCTCACAGTGCTTTTTTTAGCCCATATAAGGATTTGATGAGATTGCATACCTTATTTTCTTGTCCTTTCACAAAAAATGCTTATGGATAATACATAAAAACATTCTCTTTTAAGTTTCCATTCAAGAAATAAGTATTTACATCCATTTCATGAAATTTCCATCCATTATGTGCTACCATGGAGAATAGAGTATGGATGGTATCCCATTTTACTATGGGGGAAAAAGTGTCCTCATAATCAACACCTTCTTTATATGAAAATCATTTTTCCATTAGCCTTGTTTTGTTCTTTTTAAGTGAGACATATAATTTGTACTTGTTCTTGAATACACACATGCATTCGTTTGGTTTGGTTCTGAATGGAGGATCCACCAATGTCCATGTCCCATTCTTTATGAGAGAATCATATTCCTTCTACATGCATTCTTTCCATTCATCATGAGAAGTGGCTTATTCAAAGGAAATCGGTTCAAGGTTACAAGATGAATTCAACTCACAATCATAACATTCATTTCATCTACATCACCTAAGTTTCAATTATCTACATTACCTCCATATTTTTTTGAGGAAGTTTTGGCTCCTGTCTTTTCAACCTCATCAGAATGAACACTTTCAAGTGTTTTTTTGAGCCATTTTGGTGAACCTTTCTAATATGGTCCAATAGATTGATCTGTGTATAATTTGATGTGTGGGTTCTATCTCAAATGTGCCTCTAATGAGAAATATCTTTAGTTCTTAGAACAATTCTTAGTGCAATTAATCTCTATTTTTTTGGTTTAATAAATGACTCATTGTTTCAATTTGTAAGGTGAGTAAGGATATCATATACGATGGAATTGTATCCTACATAAGAAAACCCAATTTACTATCACGTAGCATTCTCTCACATCTCATTGCACCCATTCGATGAGAAACCCTAAAGTCATAATAAACCATTATTGTCTTCGTACATGAATTAGTCAACCAAAAATATCATGCAACAATTAAGATCTCTTAATAAATGAAATATCCCAAAAGCTATCTCACACTTAAAATGAATTGACAGAAAACTTTTATGATGATTAAGTTAAAAAATACCACATATGCTAATTTTGTGGATGGAAACAATAACTTTGAGGAAGTGACATCATACAAATATCTTGTAACAATGACACTATGAGGCCTGGACTCATAAACAAGATGATGTTTACACATATAGGGGTGTCCTAAAAGATCACAAAATTAAAGTGAGGAAACATAACACAATACCACATCTTTGAAGGGATGATGATGTAGGACAAGCGACATTACTGGTTTACATAAAGGTCTCATCCCTGGCTCAACCAATCAATGGTGTATGGTTGGGTGTGTGACATGATTGACATATTGATGAAATTGATTGATATAATATGTTGCTAGACAATGTTGTAAACAATGTTATGTAGTGGAGTCCCCTTCATCCACATTTATGAATGGAAAGGGCACTCTCCCTCCTTAGGCTCCCCTCACTCTTCTAATTGGATCTTTACAATTATGATGGTAAAGCTAGATCATTTTTCAGATTTTTATCTAGAGCTCTATTATTTTTCTTTTAGCTCATCCAACAATGAGTTTTTTTTAGAGACATGTATTAGTGTTGATCTAGGGGTGATCTGGAAGGGTCATACAAAGTGATGCAGGAGCTACGCAGGAGGGCCATACAACATGCATAGGCTCACCTTCTAGCAGTTGTTTCATTCTAGTTCTATTTTGGAGGGCCTAGAGAGGTCATACTATTATGTTGGAGAGAGTTTTGTTGATGATTATTCAACTATTGGCATAGGCTCATTTTCCTTCTAAGATAATTTCCATATTTTCCTTTTCAAAAATAATAAAATCTCAGATCTGTTGCACCAATTTTCCCACCATAGGTTTTTCTAGGGACTATTGTCCAAAAAAAAGTGCGTACATTTGATGATATTGTTGTATACTTTTACTATAAGTTATGGCAATTTATTTCTGCTTTGTATTTAATTTTATGTGAAGAAAAACCCTGAAAAAGTAGTTAAAATTAATTTAATTTTTTTAAAAGTGTAATGGGTTTCAAAATTTTCACATGGCATTAGAGTAGGATTGTTAAAGAGGCAGTATAATAAGTGGGTTTTCAATATCCAACATAAATGTGAAGTTTTAAGAACATATCTAAGGAAGTCGTCATCTTCCCTTCCGCCTAGGGTTTTTGTGCTAGGGTTTTAGCATAAAAGGAAAAGCATAGGTAGGGATTGAATCATGAGGTTTTGAAAATAAAACTTTTAGAAAATGGCCATGAGTTTGAGGGTGGAATACTTGTTACAAGGCGCTCAAAATAACCCCACATGAAAAGAAAGGATGACAATGATATTGGAAGTCAATGATGTGTTAGAGCATGTCAGTGACAAGGCAGCAGCCCCCACAGGTGTAACTGAGTTGGTTATCTGGTATAAAGGTGAGGCTAAGGCCAAGAAACTAATTCTTGATGGGATAAACCACCATCTGGTTCCACATATCTCAGGAAAAGATGAAGCAAAAGACACGTGGAAAGCCCTAAGTGACCTCTACCAAAACAAAAATGAGAACAGAGTGATGGCTCTGCGCAAGAAACTGTGTGGAACCAAGATGGCCAAATATGAGGGTGCAATACCTTATCTTACCAATATAAAATAGATTAGGGATGAACTTGCAACATTTGGTGAAAAGACTGAATATCCTAAGCTGGTGCGTATTGCACTAGATAGATTTACTAAGTCATGAGACATTTTTATTTATGGTGTGGTAGCTCGAGAGAAGCTCACTGATTGGTAGCAGTTGTGGGATTATTTTGTGCAGGAAGAAATTAGAATTGGTCAAGCAGGACCATCATATTCAACTAATACATATAAGGAAGAAGGGTTGGCCCTTACAGGAAAAGAAAAGCGCAAGAAGAAGAAGAAAGGAAATAAAAGCATTGAATTCTTAAAATTCAAGTTTTTCCAGTGTCACAAGATGGGTCATTTTGCATCACAGTGTCTAGAGAGAAAGAAGAAGAAGCCACAGATGACAGCTTCAGTAACAGTGGATGATTTTTCCAAGTAATTTGAAGAGGATTTCTGCTTCATAGCATGTATGTCTAGTACAACTGTCTCAGACATGTGGTTTGTAGACAATGGTTCATATTGTCATATGATATGGTGCAAAGAGTGGTTTACTAGGCTACAAGAGGGAGGCATAAATCTAGTCATTGAGCTAGGGGATGACAGGAGCTACAAGGTTCAAGGAGTTGGCACAGTCTCATTTCAGATGGATTCCAGGAAATCACTCCATTTTAGTGATGTGTTATATGTTCTAGGGTTGACCAAGAACCTCATCTCAATCTCTACTCTTGAGAATAAGGGATATTAGGTCATTTTCTGTAAAGGAAAGGTGTTCATCGGACCATGTGGGTCAAATAAGAAGATGGACATGATGATTAGGGTTTGAGAGGAGAAGGTCTATAGGTTATAGGTTCAGGCAGGGAGAGCATTAGTCAGTTTCACCACAGATATAAGTGAGTTGTGGCACATAAGGACGACAAATATTCATTTTGGTGATTTGGGGAATTTGAGAGAGGGATTCACTATATTTCCTAACATTACAGCTGAGAGGCATGACCCTTGCAAGGGTTGTGCATTGGGAAAGTATGCCTGCAAACCCTTTCCATAGAGCGATCACGGGTACAAGGGAGTATTGGATCTGATACACTCTGACGTATATGGGTCAATGAGTGTGCAGTTAGTGAGTGGCTCCAAACACTTTGTCTTGTTTATAGATGACTACTCCAGGAAGACCTGGATTTACTTTCTAAAGACAAAGGATGAGGTATTTGGGAGGTTTCAGGAGTTTAGAGATCTAGTTGAAAACCAGAATGGGAGGAGGATTCAGGTCTTAAGATTGGATAATGGGGGAGAGTACACCTCCAAGGAATTCGAGGATTATTAGATAGAAATGGGGATAAAAAAGGAACTCACAGTTCCTTACAATCCTCAAAAAAATGGAGTGGTCGAGAGAAAGAAAAAGACTGTGGTTGGAGCAACATGTGCCATGATTCATGCTCAGGGATTTCCATTTTTCTTATGGACAAAAGCGAGTAGTGTTGCAGTATATTTGTAGAATAGGAGTACCCACACAATTTTGGGGAAGAAAACACTTGAGGAGACATTTTCATGTACTAAGCCAGTTGTAAGTCATATTTTCATTTGGGGTAGTGTGTGTTATTGTCATGTCCCTTCAAAGAAGAGGACAAAGTTGGACCCTACATTGGTGAAGGGGTTACTTGTTGGTTACAATGAGGCCTCCAAACCCTACAAGATCTATGTGCCTGCACGCGGGATGGTTATTGTGTGTAGAGATGTGAAGTTTGAGGAGGAACGTGCATTGAGGATATCGAAGGATTTTCCAGCAAGTGCAAAGAACCAATAGGGATAGAGTACATGATTCCAAAAGTAGGAGGAACAGAGTTAGAAGATAGGATCACGGGAGAAGACACAGGATACAGGTGTTTAGAAGGAGACTATTGGAAAAGATCATCATGAGCGAGTTAATGATGAGAAGGAGAAGTAGGATACAGTTCCACCAGAGAAAACTGCTAGGCCATGGCCTAAGTGGTACAAGTCCACAGTCAGTGATTATAGGTTGGAAGGGCTTCTAGAGAGAGACTTCAGATGCAACAAACCACTAGAGAAACTTGGATATATGGCATTGATGACTCAACTCATTGATGTTGAGCCTTCCAATTATGAGAATGTTGCACAACATAAATTGTGGTAGGAGGCCATGATGGAGGAATATGCATCCATTATGAAAAATGATGTACGAGAGGCGGTTATGAGGATAGAGGATACAAAGGTGGTTGGATCCAAGTGGATCTACAAAGTTAAGCATGCATAATATGGAATCGTGGACAAGTATAAATATCGCTTCATGGCCAAGGGGTTTTCACAATGAGAGGGAGTTGATTACTAGGTGAATTTCCCTCTAGTGTCCAGGTATTCTTCAATCCGAGCAGCCATTTCATTGGCAACAGAAAAGAGTTGGCATGTGACATCCCCCAAAAATAAATATTTTTATTTGCTCGAAATTTATTTCTGTTTTTGGCAAATTCGAATCTAGAAATTTTTTCCATTTATGGCAATTCCAAATTTCAAATTTAATAATTGTATTTAATTATTGTGACTGTTGGGAAGAGATCTATTTGGACCCAACTAACTATTCGACTATGACACTTGTATCACAACAAAATAATTATATTAACTACAGGAGGACAAATGGAACAACCATGTTAAAATCCACTGATCATGACTCCATGAGTGGGGAACAAATTGGAACTGCCTCTGGGATGATGATAACAAGTGACAAATCATAGATTTGGCCACTGGCAGCCCCTGAAAATCAAGGATTAAGAAAATCTGCGAAAATCCCCAAAGGAGGGAAAAGACCTGGGCAAAAATAGATAAATAGCATAGGCGAGGAGGCAGGACGCTGCCAAGTATGTGGGAAAAGGATTCCTGAGCTCTCTTGCTGTTATGAAGACTGTGGATTGAGTGTGAGGCAAGAGGAGCTTACTGAAACAGAATTGTCTTGCTGTTATGAACATTGTTGAGTAAGTGTGAGGCAAGAGGAGAATTGTTGGAATTGAAGGACACTGCTGAGGAGGAGTTTCCAAGTTCACCCTCATGGATTCATCGTCAAGCTAGGGGGTGAATTGGGCAAGTAGATTTGGCTGCCCTATTCTACGGTTGGGAGGAATGTGGCCGTTCCTTTTGTATTCCCGCGGATTGGATTCAAATATGTTGATCTATCCCTTTTTATTATGGATGGCTATATTTTCATCCGATGTCATGTATCCTGTAAATCTGAACTAGAATAGTTTCCATTCTCTGTTGAATGATTTGATATCTGCTGCATTGTATTTGATTAAAAAACAGAATTGCAACGATTCCTCTTCTTTGTTTATGTTCGTTATGAGAAATTTATGTGAAGAAAAGCCGTATATATATATAGTTGTAATTTGTTTACTGGAATGTTCATATCTATCTGTCGAAGTAGAGTTACTGGTAATGGATGATGAAGTCCATTTCCCGTTTTACTCTATCTGTCATCGTGAAGTTCAGAATAAACATCTAAACTTTGGAAAATTGTTCCTCCTGTGAGTAAAATGCTAGATGGATACACCTACAATTTTTATTCCTATAAGTAAGTAAGGAAAGGAGGAGCTTAATGTCAATAAGGCAGGTCCTCTCGGTAGTTAAACCCCCAGAAAACCAAACTCAGATGCCTCGGAACATCAAATTATAATTACCAAAATCTGATGGAATGATATTCTTAACTATGTATTTTCATAGATGCACAGATCTAGTACCGTTGGGGTTTGATGCATTGATTTAAAAGAGGCTCTAAGTGGATATTATAGAATTTATCCTATACAGAGAATTTTATCCTTTGTGTCCCTCTATGCATGTAAATTTTCTAAGTCTTTAGGCGTTCAAACTTTTGTGAAGTTGTAACATCCCGCTCTGGCGCACTGAGAAAACTTATTATTTGAGGACACTTGCTCGCAAGTGATCTGGACGTTTTTTATGTTAAAACATTTTTACTTGATTATGATGCGTTATGATAGACGACATGAGATTTTACTATTTGATGTAGACAGGTGCTATTGACTCAGTTTTATTGAGTGTGCAGGGTTTTGGACCTTGATGATGTAGAGACATCGATGAAACCCCTTGGATTTCGGATTGAGTCGGGGAGTGTGCTATTTGGGTTGATTTATTTGTTGTGATATTTCATTGATTTGATGATAGGATGTTGACATGTTCTGACACGATTGTTGATGATGCAGGCTGAGGATAGCTTGCTGACTAGACTCACATATGGAGTAAAGGGGCCACACATGATTTCCAGAGAGGTTGAGAGAGAGGTGTGGACAGTAGACCTACCACAGCCTACTAGCACTCTCGCCGTGGCTTGAACTGTAGGTTAACGATTACCTAGTTCGAGAGGATCCATGATGTCGTGAGGGAAGACTGCGATAGTCGCTCACAATGATTCTAAGGGGCACGCAATAAGGCGGGGGCCTTATTCCTTAGATCCCTTAGTCTCCCACAAGTTCACCTGGCGGAGTTTTGACTCCAGGGTTTATAGATGTCTACCAATCAGTCAAGTCGGTGAGTGGCACCCTTGGAGCACATGGTGCATCCTGAAGGGCACGTTGCGCAAAAGAAACGAGTGAGGCGAGTGGCACCCTTGGAGCACGTAGTGCGTCCTGAAGGGCACGTCGCACTGATGATGAGGAAGAAATAAACCTAGACAGCCCTAAGACATTAACACCTTAAGAAATCCTTAAACAACTCCCCTAACCAAGTGTCGCCAGTTCAAAATATGAGTCCTAAGTCAAAAACATTTCTAGGGTAAAAATTTTAGTCTAACCTTAAAAAAAGGGAGGCCCCAAGAATAAAAAAATAATAATAATAAAATTAAACAAAAAAAAACCCACTTAAGCTATGATTTGAGTCTTCATAAAGTGTGTAGGGTAAAATAAAGGGACTAAGAAATTAATTCAAGTCCGTGGTTGTAAATTTGAAAAGGAGGATTTAATTAGTTAACTTGTGGAAGTATAAAAAGTTATGAATTTAAAAATAAAATGAAAAGATTAATTAGCACATTTACCCTTTTGGTTTAAAAAAAAAAAAAAGGGATTAATAAAAATATGGAAACAAAGTAATAATGGAAACATAGAAAATTAATAAGTAATAAAATTATTAACATGCGGGAGTATAAAAAGTTATGAATTTAAAAAAAAAATGAAAAGATTAATTAGCGCATTTACCTTTTTGGTTAAAAAAAAAAAGAAGGGATAAATAAAAATAGGGAAATTAAATAATAAATGAAACATAGACAATTAATAAGTTAAAGAAAATAATTTTGGAGAAACGTGGGGGATGAATGACACTTGTACGACAGAGAAATTTTGGAGGGTTTTCTATAAAACTTAAAAATAAATGTGATTAGGAAAGCTGGTGGGGCTCAAAACTCTATAAAAGAAAGGGGGATGAGGGGAAAAGGGGATTGGGTTGTTAGGTATTGTTATGCTGCTGAATTGTGACTGGACTGATTGCTTGTGAGGAGTTGGGAATTTCTCAGCTTGTATTGGAGTGGTAGCTCGGCCTTGGAGGCGAGCTGGGAAGCTAGGCATACCTTCTGGATTTGTGTGTCCCCTTTGTGGCTCAGGGGGCTAAGGTGGAAGCAGAGTACCCCTAGAGATTGGCTGGGAGGTACCAGTGAGGTCTCTATGGTCGACGAGCGGGAGAGGCACAGAGAGTGGGAAGCGGCACAGAGCGCGGGACGTCATCCGAAGCAAGTGAAAGGCAACGGTATGATTTTATTTCTGGGAGAGTACGAGGCATTGGATATATGGTTAGATCTGCATGTGTTTTAAATGGGTAAACTAATTTTTAGTTCATGACTGAATTTGTGTTATAGCTGGGCTGAATGATTGTTGATGGGTTTATGTGACCTTCCTTGGATCTGTACGATCTCCCGCTATGCCTTGCATTTTGTTGTCTGCGTATTTACATTTCCCTGGGCGTTTTTACCTTGTCGTGGGCATTCTACCTTTCTGTGGGGGTTTTTGCAATTTGATGTGGTGTATTACTTGACTGTGGGCATTTCCATTTGTGACTGGGGTGTTTTATATACTTTTGCTGGCATTTTCCTTGACTGTGGGCGTTTCCATTTGTGACTGGGGTGTTTTATATATTTTGGCTGGCGTTTTCCTTGACTGTGGGCGTTTCCATTTGTGACTGGGGTGTTTTATATATTTTTGTTGGCGTTTTCCTTTACTGTGGGCGTTTCTATTTGTGACTGGGGCGTTTTATATTATTGTTGTCTTTTTAGTTGACTGTGGGCATTTCCATTGTGACTAGGGCGTTTTATATATTATTGCTGGCATTTCGTTTTGTGGGCATTTGTTTTTTTTTGTAAACACATTTTATAACCCATCAAATAATATTCGGTAAATAATCCGTGTTGACAGGATTTAGATTTAGTAAATGTCATTTCCAGCAAAATAAATAGTCACAATAGTGGTAGCATAATATATTGTTGAAGATTTAACAAAAGAAAATTTATAGAAACCCTAAAGGACTCATTGGTGCACAGAGCAATCCATTAAATAGATTAACGATAACATTCCTCTGCATCCAATCCAACACTCATCTATTAATCTACTTTTACTTAGATCTTTGCCTCATCTTTCTGCGCTTTCTCTTCAGACGCCTCATACGCTTCTTCTTCCACTTGGCCCTTATCTTGGAACAGTAGAGAGTTTCTACTCGATGCGCTCCACTTCTTCGGGCTTCTGGCTTACCGTGGGCATATCATTTTTTTTTGTTACTGTCTTTTCATTTTATAAAAACTACTGGCATTTCATTTATAAATTACAGTCATTCTTTTTAAAAAAAAAACTACTGTCATCTCATTTTTTAAATTGCTGGTAATTCGTTTTTGGGCT
The DNA here is from genome assembly GCA_032191745.1 of Picea mariana. Classification (NCBI taxonomy): domain Eukaryota; kingdom Viridiplantae; phylum Streptophyta; class Pinopsida; order Pinales; family Pinaceae; genus Picea; species Picea mariana. The sequence continues at coordinate 61,490 of JASDQU011441525.1, forward strand.
ATCCGTCTTCAATTACTGTGGGCATTCATCTTCGTGGGAATATCAATGCTCTTTATGGGCTAGATCCGTGGGGGGTACCTCTGTCTGGTGATTTTGCCTTAATTAATGTTTCTGCAGCGTAGTTATGCCCTTATTGTATTTCACCTTTATTATTATGCCTGATCAATATTCTGTTGCCCTCTTTATTTTAGATTCTGTATCGTAGTATTGGCCTTGTTATTTGGTTGCCTAACATGTGACTGTATCATAATCGGTGGTCGTAGTCATTGACTTTCTGTTGATTTTATTATTTTGCAATTTAAATGATAACTCAGATGTAGCTTAATGTTATAGAAGCCTAAGGCAGGGTAAGGTTAGCGTTAGTTAATAAGGAGGTCTTTCTTGATATCTATCTGCAAATAGGTTACGAACCAAGAAATATTAAGATGCAGTAGTCATAATGATTATGTAAAGATTGTTGTAATGCCACCTGGTTGTTATCTAAATGACAAATGTAAAATGAAATTATAGAATGCAATTATAAAATGAAATATTAAATTGCAGTAGTAATAAAGTTCTATGAAAGGTTGTTGTATTAAGACTCGTGGATATCTTAAATGGAAACATAAAATGCAAATATAAATGCCTTGTTAATATAGTTTATGGAAGGTTTGTTGTTGTAGTTTTATTTGTTGTCAATAATAAATAAAATGTAACTCTTATTATTAATTCTCTTGGTAAAATTTACTGTCAATGTCATTTGTTTAGGTAATGGTAATGCTTGTACAAGGTGCAAAATGCTATACCAGTATTGATAAGATATGAATGCAAGATCCTGGTTATTCTCTTTACAATGTTAATTTGGTATGAAAAGAATGATATGGTCAGTTCATTGCAGGGCTAATTAAGTTTGTTTTATTTACAACATGAAAAATATAAGGTCCTTGAAGGGAGTACAATGAATTAATACGATTGGGTTGAGGTGAACGTTGCAATTAATTCTGTGAACTTATTCTTAGGGTGGGAATAAGGGTGTTAATTTCCTTACTAGCCTTATTAATGGTGAATGTCTTGTAATGTAAAGGTTATTCCTGCAAGATTTTATAACTTAAATTAAGGGGTGTTACCCTTTTATGGAAATGGTTTTGTAATGTTAGTGTAGGGATAACACATAAAATATAAGGGATGTTATTGTGAAAAATAAATGGTTGTAATGTAATATGTTTATCATGTCACGTCAGCGTCATTGTAATTTTAGTTTTTATTGATAAACTTATG